>CM020515.1:3424988-3482488 GCA_009823395.1 Thamnaconus septentrionalis | reverse complement strand
TCCTGCAAAAGTAACTAGATTACTTTTTGAGGAGTAACCAGCAATCGGTAGTCGGATTACTTTTATGGAGCAATCCCAACGACGCCGGTAGGGCAGCGCCGGTGGCGGGAGGAGCAGCAGGGGGAGGGACCGGAGAGGGACGGGGGAGGGGAGGGAGGTAGCGAGGGAGATGTAGTCAGCGGCGCTCCGGCTCCAGATCCTCCCTGATAAGACGGCAGCATCAGCATTCCTCCTCCTCTCCTCCTCCGTCTCTCGGTCTCAATCCAACCTCCACTCTATCTCTCCGCTTGTACCCCCCCCCCCCCCCAGCCCCCCTCTCTCCTGTGAACACAGACGTGAACACACACCCGCACGCGCGCACACAAACACGCGGCTCTCTCTCTCTCTCTCTCTCTCTCTCTCTCTCTCTCTCTCTCTCTCTCTCTCTCCGTGCCGAACTAGGTGCTATTGATTGAATCTGAGGAGATGTCTGAGGAGGAGAGCGCTGTTCAGGGCATGGGGAATAGACTACCCTCAGCTCTCAGCTAATAGATAGCACAGATTGCCTTGGTGCGGAGAGAGAGAGAGAGAGAGAGTGTGTGTGTGTGTGTGTGTGTGTGCGATAGTACAGATTGCCCGGTGCAAGCTGTTAGGCAGAGAGGCCTGTCTTTTCACAGGCTCCATTGACTGAAGCGCAGCGTGGAAACGGCTCGGAGCTTGATGATAGGGGCCGATAACAGGGCCTGATGTGGCTGAATGAGCCCCGCCGGAGCCCGGCGAGCATGGAAATACGATTTGGTAAATAGTGATGGTTACTTGTGTGAGACAAATAGCCCATTTGGTCAATAATCAAGGCAGCTGCTGGGCGAAAGGAAGAAAGAAAAAAAAAAGGTAGGTGGGAGGATTGGAATCAGAGGGTGGATGGATGGTTGGTTGGGTGGGTGGGCGGGGCTACAAGTTTGGCCAAAGAGGTGGACCAGCGACAATAATAAACATTCGCTAATGATGAACGAACGGAAAAAAAATCCAAACGTCGCCGCGTTCGCCTCCCTCTGGAAGGTGGCGCCGCATCTTACACCCTTTATCCCCCCGCCCGACACCCCCGCCACTCCCACACCCCAAACAGCTCAACCTTCCCTCTCCTCCGAGAGGCGCGTTTAGCCAGCACCTGGGAAAATGTTGTCACACTAAGCTGTTTGATCAATCAATATTCTCTGTGTAATAAATCCCTATTTTGCACTTTATTTATTCCAGGCGGCGGCGGAATACGGGGAGGCAGAGCTGCCAGCGTGGAAAAAAAACAAAACATGAATCAATATAAAACAATAAACCTTTTATTTTTTAGGCTTATCTCTCTCTCTCTCTCTCTCTCTCTCTCTCTCTCTTAACTGGCGAGCGAGCGCCCGAGCTGCACGAGAAAGAACGAGATAAGCTTTGCAAAAGTTGCGTTTCAAAGTGCAGCCGAGCATCTGTGTGTGCGTGTGTGTGTGTGTGTGTGCGTGTGCGTGAGCCGGCATGTCAGGCCGCGTTGCTAGACGACAATTTCACAGTTTAAGAGGGGCGTCGGGGGTGGGTGTCAGACGCCATCAGACCCCGGCGCCACGACACAAAAGCACTCCGGAGCCTAATAGGTCCATGAAATTAAGCGCATAATTGGAATAATCTCCTTCATACAAAACCTGTATTACAACACTTTGGGTCGTCGAGTCGCGCCATTTACAGTTCATTAGCGGCAGATGAACGTTTAATAAATTGTTTATCGGCGCCGATCCGCACGGCCACTTTTCCTCACGTCTACCTGGAAAATGTCTGCAGTCATGCTCCGTATAGAAAGCTGCGTTTTCTCTTTCTGTCTTTCTTTTTTTTTTAAATCAAGTGAACATTTATGGATTTCAAAGTCAGATTAGACTCAATTCAAGAGCCCGCGAGTAGAAATTTGCTCACACTGCAGGGGGACAGCTTCCACTTTAACGCCGTTTCATTTTGCACAATTCCGAAATGTGCAGAGCGACCGATCAAACCCATCGGCTTGGAATGAGAGCAGTCTATATGGGGTAAAATAAAATTAAGGTTTTTGTTTTTTTTTGTTCCCCCTCTTTCTCCTGCATGCATTAAATGAAGCAGCACCGATTTAAACAGCACGACAATTAATCCAGATTTAAAGCGGGCGGCGGAAGCGGCAAACAATTATGTAAGCATATTAGCGGGAGAGTCGGTGGGGGAGAGAAGAAAAAAAACATCTGAAGCGATTATTCCTCACTCTTAGATAATTGGTATCCAATAGAATCCTGCACAGAATAAACAATGAGTCATTATAACTTTTTAATGGAGCAGGTTATTAACGTGAAGAAGAAGAAGGAGAGGAAGAAGAGGGAAAAAAAGAGAGGCGCAGGTGAAGCTGTGATTGTTCCGATGGTTCCGTTTCAGAGGCACAATTAAGAGAGAAAGTCAGAGCTGGGGAGCAACCAGTTACACGTAACGTTGTTACGTCATTTAATTACAAAATGAAGAGAATAGTAATCGGTTACATTACTGGAGAAAAAAAAAAAGTGTGATTAAATTAGAGTTACTTCTAAAGTTATTCACGATTACGATTTTAATCGGACCAATTCTTACCGAAAAAGGCCTTCATGTGTAATATTTCTTTTTTTGTTGTTTTCCGTCCTTTTCTTGTTTCTGTTGAAACTGCAGCGCCCCCTACAACGCGCCTGCCAGTTGAATTGCCTCTCTCTGTTTCAGGCCTAAACAGATGCAAACATTTATTCCAAATTTAGATAAGTAATTGGAATGTAATTAGTTACATTACTTTGATTAAGCAATTGAAATTGTGAGACCACTATTACATTTTCAAATGGGGTTAACTTGTAATTGTTACCAACTTACGTTCCGCAAAGCAACCTTCCCAACACTGACAAACAAACGACGGAGGTGCAGGAGGAAAATAGCAACGGAGCCTCTCAGGTGACTTTTTTTTTTTTTTTTTTTTTTTTGCGTTTCACCTTATTTTATTTTATCGGATATGTATGTAGTCTCAACCGGCTCGGCTCTCGGCGCACCCAAAGTGCTTCTTCTCCCCTTTCCACAGTGCCAGCAGTCCGCCCGCCTTGCTGCAGTGCCTGCCATTAATACTCGTCAGCGAGACTTGCCACCACATCATGTTTCTGCCGTTCCAACTGGAATATATGGACTTCCTGCCCGCGCAGCCAGCACTCAGGAAACACTGCATTATGCAGGGCACTCCTGCTCAGCATAACCGCGAATCGGCCCTCATATATTCCACCTCAAATATACCGTCCATGCAACATTTAGCTGAAATCGCGCCGATGTGGCGGCCGAAGGTTTGAGGGATTCCGCTGCTGATTGAAGCTAACGATAAATCAATGAGCGCTGAGCGGTCGGCGTGCAACAAGGTTTGGTGTTTGGTCCATGTGGGGTTTTTTTTTTGGAAAATTTAAAGGGATTTGTTAAACATTTTGACAAATTGTCCGAATGACATACACCAAATATATATATATATGTATATATACATATGTAAACATGTACGTATATGTATGTTTGTGGATTTGTGGATCATTTTGTTGGCAGACAGCTCGTGTCTCTTGACCCCAGGATCATCGACTTTCTTCTTTTAAAATGCTGCTTCTGTGACAGACTGAACTTCCAAAACAAAGCGATCAGCATTCAGTCTTTTAAACACTTGATTTCTGAAATATGCCTCAGTAGTTATACCCCTGGCCCATTGTGAATGCACTGAAGGACACTCCAACGGGGGCGGGGGGGAACCAGGACGCTCCAGGCTATTTTTCAGCCTAGTATCGTATGGTGTTTTAATTTTGGAAGAGAAAAGAACATTTGATTCTTGGGAATTCAGACAAGTGGGTTTTTTTTTATGTCGGCAACAAAATGGTTCAGAAACAAAAATAAAGTCCAAGCAAGAGAAGCGCCTGAACCCGGTTCAACCTGGAATCGGTTTGATCTGGTTTCCCATTCCGTTTGAAGAACAACCAAATATTTCAGATACTTAATGTGAGAAATCTCATTGTTTGCTTCGTATCTAAGTTCCATGAGGAATAAATTTGGAGGAAATACGTGGCCAGGCAGCCTCTTAAGTGTTCCTTTTTTTTAACCTCTGGGGTCTTTAGTACACTCGGATTTATCACATTGCGCTGTTTCATCGCAATTTATTCCATTGCAATTGTATTCCATTCTTCCGCCTACTGTAGCTGCTAAAAATGCTCTTCCAGATATTCATCTATAATGCCTTTAAATCAATATCAACAAATGCAAGGGCGTCCCTCCGGTGCGTGTCGCAGCTAAATCTTTCTGACATTTTTATGAAGTGCAGGCCCACATCACAAGCAGGAGCCTTCAGATTGAATATTGATTCTAATGATCTCTTCTTTCGGGGCTGCAAGAGTTTGAATCTTAATAAAGCAGAGGGAGCGCATTCTCAATTCCAAGAAAACTTTATGCGCCGCCCTTGGGAAATTCAACGGTAATGTGATAGGTTTGTCAGGTTCCTCGTTCACCAAGCGGATTCCAATGCACTTTTTCTCTCTTTTTTTTTTTTTTTCTAAAGTGTGGTGAATCTTTTCATAAATTTGTTTCGGTCTCTCCGGGGCGGCGGTCTACTTTATGGCGAGGCTGTAATCTCAATTAAATATGAACTCTTCAAATGAACTGTACAGCTGCGGAGAGGATAGGACTTATGTTCTTCTTCTTTTTTTTTTTTTCCCGGAATAAAAAAAAAAAAAAAAAAATCAAGCCTTCTTTCATTAAAGGTGGCCTAATATTTCTCAATTAACATGTTCCCACTGCCAAAGCCCTGGAGTCACAAGGCACAGGCATTATAAGACATCTGAAGGAGAGACTTTCATTATTCACCCCCCTTTTTTTTTTTATCTAAAATTTAATTATTATGGGTTTTTTAATGATGTGTAGACATCAGCTGGAGAAAAAAAAAAAAGGTTATTAAGCCGATACGAAAACAGTTTGACGTCATGTCATCCACCGCACGTCAAAACACCAAACATCTCAGATGGGCTGTCCCTGTCGGAGATAAAGCATGATGAATGGCCAGCTGCAGTGACGGGGCGGACGGGGAGCGCCCCCTGGAAGGACAAACGCAACACGGCGCCCTCATGGGGCGTCCCCGACCAGAATGACGGGGCGTCATGAAGGACGACCAATATGCCGCAAAAAAAAGGTTTGAAAATATTTCAGAACAAAAAAAAAAAAAAAAATACACAATGACTTTCTGGTGCTTCCTGGTGTCACGCAGCTCCTGATGAATCCTGAACCTCAGGCGACGCTCGCAGTCGACCGCAGCCCACCAGGGCCCCTCCTTGTTTGCGGGGGGGGGGGTGGAACGTCAGGATTATTCAGAGCCTGTTCACTCACACTTGTCCTCATTTCTTTTTCAATTTTCCGAAGGCTTAAGAACTTGTCACAAAAATCGCAAAATTTTCAAGCACGCTGCTTAGACACTGGGATTTTCTTTTTTTGGATTTTCCATTTACACACACACACACACACACACACACACACACACACACACACACTACACATACAGAGGTGTCAAAAGCATTCACATTCTGTACATAAGTGAAAATATGGATACCTGTTTAAAAAAAACATCGGTAAAGGTAAAAGTACTGATTCAGATTCTTTACTCGAGTAAAAGTAAGGTTCTGAAATGTACTTAAGAAAAAAAGTAGTTGTTTAGTTGCAGTGAAAGTTTTTTTTTTCCTCGCAATTAATGAAACAATACATTCGTTGATAAGCGGAGGTACTACTAATCTCCCCCTAAAACAAGATCCACTTTTATATTGGACTACACAATAGCATAGTTCAAATGGCTGCATCTCAAATCACCTGCAACTGCAGTTATAAGTGAATTACTTTTGACATAAGTTGTATCTTTTAAACGCTTTCAAACACAATCAGCTTGTTGTTGTTTTTTTTTGCCACTGTGAGGAGTAGAAAGTACAGTAAAAGTATAAAGTCATCACAAAAAGAAATACTCAAGTAAAGTACAAAAATCTACTTTAGTATGTATTTAGTATGTCTACTGTAACACAGTATTTGTACTTGGTTCCACAATCCCAGCTACACTGTCAATCCATGATACACTGCCATACTCTTTTGACCGCTGTATTTTTTTTTTCTCTCCCTGCGGTGGCAGGAAAACTGGAATAAGAGAACTCAAACAACAGATGTATTAACTCCAAACAACATAAGGTGTAACAAACCCTGGCTAACAGCGCCGAACGTCTTCACCCTTCAAATTAGCCGCCAGAGTCAAAACAGATATCGAAATGTCAAACCACAAAAGCGCTTCCTCCTGCGCGGAGGTGCGGCGAGCGAGCTGAAATCCGAGACGTCTAGTTCGGGACATATTACAGATAATGAACGCGTTTGAGCTGTGTTGTTTTAGCTCTCAAGCTAAAAAAAACCAAAAAAAAAACCAACCCACAACACTTTCTGGAAGTGTCCAGCACATCAAAAGGCCCAGTGTGTTCGACTGTGTTGCATCTAAGAATGAAACCAAGCAACAAATGAAAGTGAATGTTAATCCCAGTTTCCTCATTTTCTGGATCTCAAATATTTCTTATTCAAGCTGCGATGCCCAAGCACCATGTTTGTAGGATGCAGTGGATACATGGCGGTACGCAGTGCTGCTATCTCCTTCCAACCAGCTCTATTGTCAGATGATGCATTAACCCAACGCTTACTCGTGTACTCGCGTGTCATTTCACGACAGTGCATAGGTTTTAAATGTCAATGGGGGGGGGGGGGGGGCTTCAAATCGGTGTAAAATGTGTGTATTGTTGAAAGATTGCAGTGCTGCTGCAGTACTCTGCGTTCGCCGTTCACTGGACCCAGACAACGTGCAGGCGAGAGAACTTTGCCACTGTTGATGCCGTATTGCGCCGTGCATTATTTATGATCTGTCACTCGTTAACACAGGCGCGCGCACACACACACACACACACACACACACACATTGCATAGTGCTCAGCAATCTGCGGTTCTGTGTTTTGCCAGTGGACACACCTTGTGTGATATTCTAAGTGCTAGCTGGACAAAAAACAAGCATCCCGATCTCTTTAAGCGACGCGAGATATTTCACCTGACAGTTCAGCGACGACTCCGCGTGCATTTTCCCGCACGCTATTCACAACGACGCAATTCCTTTATTTTTTTTTCCTCTTGCGGGCATTGAACACATGAAAGAAACCGCCTCCCTCTCAAAATGGGTCAACTTAAGCGCCGCGTTGACCTCGCGGGGGAAATTTCCTCCCTTTCACTTTAAACCAATTAGCCAGAGAGTTCTACCGGCCCTGCCACCGGGAAAAAAAAAAAAAAAAAAAAAGCGCCGCTGCGTTTTTGAAACGGCCGAGTGCCTCGGATCGCCCGCAACTTCCGAGCTGACGCCTCGGAGGCTCGTCACGCAGCGAAGCGGCCGGCAAAAACGCCCTCGCGCTCGCAAATATTTTAGTATTTTCCTTTTCTTTTTTTTCTCCCCCCTCCTTCCTTCCCCCCTCCAGCCAGCCGGCCGGACGCAGGCGGCACTCACCCACAGATACATCATCATGACGACCGGATGAGCGTTAGCGAGGGCTCTCCCCAGCAGCGGCCAAGCGGATCCTTCCTCCTCCTCCTCTTCCTTCTTCTTCTTCTTCTTCTTCTTCTTCTTCTTCTTCTCACTCCTGCTCGGAGCTCAAACCTGCAGCCCTGCGTCGTCCCTCCGTCCCCCCCGACCTAAAACTCGGCGTCTTGCCAACTCCTCCCGGGACCGACGAGGAGCCGCTGACCCTGTTTGAGTTTCCCTTTGACTCGGCTTTCTTCCACCACCCTCCCCTCTTCCTCTCCTTTGTGCGAAATCCTGCTTAGCCACCACTTCTCGCTGAGTGTGTACTTGGGTATGCCCGAGCTTTTCCGGCGTGCGGGAGAGTGAGTGAGCGAGTGAGTGTGTGTGTGTGTTTGGCGGAGTGAGCATGTGTGTGTGTGTGTGTGTGAGAGAGAGAGAGATGGAGAAAGAGAGCCTAATGACTAAATCCACTCTATGCAGCAGAGGGATACGGTGCGAGGAGGGGGCCAAACGCTGCCGTGGGAGAGGAGAGGTGAGGAAACACACCGGCGTGCACGCGTTCTTATGGAAACCAGCAAAAAAAAAAAAAAACCAAATGAAATACGGATATTTTGGATATTTTTCATCATCCATGTGCTTTTCACGATTGCAAATGACGAACTTCTGTACGCGCGCAATTCAATCTAGAGTTAACGTCGGATACCGGCCAGAGTGTGCAGATGAGCGCAAGATTAAAAGAAGAAGGAAAAAAAAAAAAACATTAGGGAAGACATTTGTTCCCGACGCACTTGGAAAAACATGTCGGCCGGCCGAGGCAGCAAGCGGCACGAGTCGTCAGCCAATAGAGACAAATCCCAGGAAGCGTTGACTTACTGCACATTCTTTCGTTTCTCCCCTCTACTATAAAACTATATGGAGGTTATTGGTCCTGCCTTGGCGACACGGTGGCGCAGTGGTTAGCGCTGCCGCCTCACAGCAAGAAGGTCGTGGGTTCGATTCCGGGGCCCGGGCCTGGGACCTTTCTGTGTGGAGTTTGCATGGTCTCCCCGTGTCTGCGTGGGTTCTCTCCGGGTTCTCCGGCTTCCTCCCACACTCCAAAAACATGCATGTGAGGTCAATTGAACATACTAAATTGTCCGTAGGTGTGCATGTGTGAGTGTGAATGGTTGTTTGTCTCCATGTGGCCCTGCGATGAACTGGCGACTTGTCCAGGGTGTCACCCTGCCTTCGCCCTAAGACAGCTGGGATAGGCTCCAGCAGACCACCAGGACCCTGAACAGGAATAAGCGGGTATAGAAGATGAATGAATGAATGAATGGTCCTGCCTTAGTCTGGGTGGAGGAGGCAGCAGGGGCGATAAACTTCAGAGCTCATGTGTGTAACATAACATTTAGCTTAATACACCCGAACCAGGGAGATCTACCACGACAACTTGTCCACCAATAAGAGTGCTTTGGAGTTGCTGCATTGTGTATTGGATGAGTTACGAAGCAGGCGGGGAGACCTGCACAGTCACACTTGTTCACCTCCAGTGCGTTCACAGAGCAACTTGAGCGGAAAACCTCTAAACAAGAGGATACGGGGGGTTGTGGTGAATTTGCCAAAATGTTGAACTGTCCCTTTAAAAAAAAAAAAAATGTCGAGCTGAGGATATATATTGTGTTAATATGTTGGGCTCATGACTCAAATGTGCCAAAATGTGCAAAAGAGGTCAAACCATGTTCACACTGCAAGTACACGCCCACATAAACATGCTGTAGCCTGGAACTCCCACGTGTTGATACAGTATGTAGCCAATGCTGAGGCTTGATGAGCATTCTGCATTCATTCATTCATTCATTCATTCATTCATTCAGTCAGTCAGTCATGCCAAAATGAAGGGCCGATGAAACACAACACAAATTATTCCTTCCAAGTTGTAAAAAAGAAAAAAAAAGGGAAAGACTTGCGGTAAATTTGCCTCAATATTTCAAACCTTTACTTTACTGATTGTTCAATTTGTAAAATGCAGTCCAGGATTCTGAGGGGGAAAACGCAAGAAAATGCTAAACTCTGCAGGTTATTTACACAAACTTTGTCACCTGATAGTACAATTATAGATAGATAGATAGATAGATAGACAGACAGACAGACAGACAGACAGACAGACAGACAGACAGACACAGACAGACAGATAGACAGACAGACAGACAGACAGATAGATAGATAGACAGACAGACAGACAGACAGACAGACAGACAGATAGATAGATAGATAGATAGACAGACAGATAGATAGATAGATAGATAGATAGATAGATAGATAGATAGATAGACAGACAGACAGACAGACAGACAGACAGACAGATAGACAGACAGACAGACAGATAGATAGATAGATAGATAGATAGACAGATAGACAGACAGACAGACAGATAGATAGATAGATAGATAGATAGATAGATAGATAGACAGACAGATAGATAGATAGATAGATAGATAGATAGATAGATAGATAGATAGATAGATCGATAGCTAGAGAGATAGATAGATAGATAGATAGATCGATAGATAGATAGACAGATAGATAGAATACTTCATTATACGTTATTTAGGGACATTATTTGTGGTCCAGCCTCATCTATTTTCAACACGTGGTCTTCTCCTGTGCTAAGAAACATCCTAATTAAGAGCAGGATTACATTCTGTCTGCCTGGGTTGTGTGTGTGTGTGTGTGTGTGTGTGTGTGTGTGGGGGGGGGGGGGGCTAAACACTTCGCAGTGAACGTCAAGTTCATTAAAAATAAATACATCTTGACTAAACAGCTGTAGCCGTAATATTTCATATATATTAAACACGCACACACACACACGCACACTCAAAAGAACGCAGTTGATATAAAACTGCAAAGTCTGGTAATGAAAATAGTGGGTGAAAATTGGTTAAAACGTCTTTGAGTGCAGCTGCTGCTGGTGCGAGAAAAAAAAAAAAAAATAAAAAAGTAGCATCAGCATCAGAATGTAAAAGCATCTTGGACGCTGCTCCTGCTGCTGGGGAGGCAGAGTGCTGCAGTTCCAGGCCCGCAAGACACTTTAAACGGCCGCAGCTTCTTCTTCTTCTTCTTCTTCTTTTTAATTCCTTAGTGGCGGACGCACACGACGCACACTTGCGACACACACGCACACACACACACAAAAAAAAGAAAGCCCTATAACATTTTAATGTATAACATCACATGTTTCTGGTGCGTTTCATACCTCTCATATTGTCATGGAAATTATTTTCACATTATCCCCATTATCTCATTTCCCCATTTTCCTGAAGGAAATCATTTCCTCATTTCTTTATGGCTATGGACAATTAAAAACAAATGAAATTGGCTGCAAGCTGTGGGTAGAGGGGATTTCAATAAGATGCCTGGGCATGAATAATAACACTGCGGCTGGACGTTTATTTTTAGACTCAAAATGTACCCACAATTTAATGAGAGTTACGCCACATCAAAGCCGGCGCGGGCTCGGCGCGGCCGCCGCTGCCGCCGTAACCAAATTTTTTCTTCTTTTTAGGGGTTTTTATGGACGGTTATTGGGATTTTTTTCCGTCCCGCCTCTTTCTTTTTTTGTCTTAACCCGGAGATGAAACGCGGAACTACGAGTCAAAACTCCCACGAGGCTGCAAGACGGCAAAGAGGCGAAGATCTCTGACTCATTAAGTCGTGGATGCGGCGCGGGCTCCACTCAATCTACAAGATTTATAATGAGGCCCCTGGTTTACAGCTATTCTCAAGCCTCTTGTAAAGCCAGTAATGAGACCAAAACACGCTCATCCATCAGAAGCCTCATGCGCAGCGGCGAAATCAAAACATCCATTCATAAGTGTCTGCCGCCGCCGCCGCCGCCGCAAAGGCTCCCGCGCGCCACTGCAACCTGGGCCGTCACGCGGCGCCGCCGAAGTAGGTGGACCAGGCACGGTGGGCAAGCTATGGCCCGGGGGGCCATGTGCGGCGGCCATTTAAGCTTTTTAATCCGGCCCGCCGAACTCGGGAGACATTCTATTAATAGTAAGTCAGTCATAAAATAGCTGTATTTCATCCATTTATTTTTCCCAGTGTTTAAAGAGTCATTTCAATAAAGAGCGAAACACGGTGGGGCTTCAAAGACACTGATTTTGTTTGCTTTGCTCCATTGTTCCGAGTCATTTTCAATTGACGTTACCACAGAGCCCCCGCAGATGGAACTGATGACGTGCGGAGGTGCAAGAGCGTGAAGTGTTGGAGGAGCACTCCACCGCATCCATAGCAAAAGCCAGCTGCAGTTTTCTTTTCTTTTCTTTTCTTTTTTTTTTTTTTTTTTCAAATGGGGGCCACGCTTGCGGTCAGTCGTGCGACTGTACGACAAAGCGACAAAGTCACGGGGGCGAAGTGCAATTTGGGCTCCTTTAGCACTTCCTGGCTTTCGAAGGCTCTGCTTTATCAGTCTATCTATAGGGGGCAATGCAATGGCAAGGCAAGGTGTAAGTTATCAGTTTGGGGAGAGGCACACACACACACACACACACACACACAGACTCTCCTCTCTCTCTCACACACACACACACACACACACACACACACACCGACACAATGGCATTCCTCTATGAAGAGATGTGGCAATAGAATGACACTGAAATATCCGAACACAATACAATATGGACACACAACTTAGCTTTAACAGAGCGTTGTGTGACATCAGCACTTCGGGAAGCCTTGTTTCCACAGCGGTCCAGTTCACAACACAGGCTGTGCTGCTGCGATTTGACTCGTGTGACTGCGCTAACGCTGAACAATGCTTCACCAAGGTACCCGGTGACACCGCCAATGCCAAACAACCAAAAAACAAAACTACAAAACTGCCACTGCAACTTTGTTCTCTCACTGGTGTGCGTCTGTCAAAGGTGACCCACCAGAAAAAAATCAAACTTTGGAAAAAGGCGCGAAAGTCTTGTGGGAACGACCGTTTTATATCATGTCTGGTAAATAAATTGAATTATTGAATTATTGAATTAAAGCGTGTGTCCTGCAAAAATAAATACTCAACATTTTCTCTCTCTCTCTCTCTTTCTCTCTCTCCATGTATGAATATATATATATATATATATATATATATATATTAAAATCCCTTTAAAAAGAAACATCAAATCAATCAAAACAGCTTCGTGACCCACTCTTGGGTCTCAACCCACCAGTTGAGAAACGCTGTCCTATAGGGTTCAACATGTATGAATTCCAAGGGTAGGAAAAACAAATTACTTTCATTGTACTGCGAGTATACACTTTTATCAATGCATTTATGGATAGCATGATGATCTTTCATAAAAATATAAAAATCAAAAACCAAGTCGAGTTTTACACACTGGCCCTTTAAGCCGATGCGTTCACTTGGCGGCCTCCAGCCAGGCCGATCCATAACAGCACTCCCCAGCTTCCCCACGTGTCAATAGCTAGTTGCACTTTATGGTTATCGCTGAACCCTCCCCTGGTTGCACTCGCTTCATGAAGCCTCAGCAATCACGCGGCTCAATCGCTCAGGCAAACGAGGGAACAGACGGCCCCGTCAACGCGGCAGCGGGGCTGGGAAAAAAAACGATCGACGGCGGCGGCCTCCGAGCGTTTGCGAGGATTACGCGGGGCGAGTCGCTCTCCGAGGTCGCTTCAAAAGGCGGGACTTACCGTCAGCTGGCCTCGCGCTGAGCTCATTAGTTGACCAGGAATCTGCAACAGGAGAAGAAACGTTTAGTTGTTACCGCAGTCCCTTGAAAGCCTCCTCATTAGCCATTAGCTCGCGTGAGCAGCGCGGCATTAGCCCGGCCTCCCACAACCACAGCGGTGGGGATCAGCTGGCAATCAGATGAAGAAATGATCTGATGTGAAAGTGGAAATGAGCACGCTGACTCTGGCTTTTTGAACAGTGACTGTACAATACCAACAATGATTAGCAAACATGACTAGCGGTGTTGTGTTCAACTAAATCTCTCAACTGCTGTACTGTACACAGGCAGAAAATGAACAGGAAGGGAAGAAAAGAAAAAACATCAACACAAAATAAGCTAGCATTCCCTTCCAAAAGCAGGTGAAGCACATTTTTCTCCAAAGTCCCTGTTAATGTCCTACTCTCACAGTCACTGCAGAGGATATAAACTCATGAACCTATGTTTGGATAACATAAAACGTTTGCGTTATGCAAAAAAAAAAACCTTCTCATTAAAAGAGAAATTATGTTAAAAAAAAAAAAAAAATGTTCTGTAACAGCTTTGAACGCAGCACAAATGCCGATTTGACAGCGCCGTCGACGCCGACAGCTAGCCAGCCAATCAAACGGCGGCAACAACTCAAAGCGCAGACGACCTGCCGAAGGAAGTTCAAAGCCGGCATCAGGCTGAAGTGGCTTTGAAGGCTCCCTCGCACTGTCACCGGATAACGACGTTAACAAATCCCCGTTTTTGTTTTCTCTCTCTGCGCCGACGCAAAACTTCTCCCGCTAGGCCCGCCGGCCGCAGTTCCCCCGTGCAGCCACCGGGAAACCGTCACGCGGCTGTGAACGGAGCGCACGGGGAGGGAGGAGAGACTGAAAAGGGTCCTCGGTGAAATAAAAATTCCAGCCTCACCCCCGCCCCCACCTCCCTGTAATACAGTTTGTGTGTGTGTGTGTGTGTGTGTGTGTTTTTTCCCCGGAAAAAAAAATAAAAAAATAAAAAAATCGTAGAGATGTTTGGAGTAATTTCTTTCAGTCCTGCTGAAATTGGACAAATCGCTTTCTGCCACTTGGGGCAACAAAAACAGGAAAAGTTGCTTGGATCAGCTATCTCTGCCCCGCGTTCTTCTCTCAGATGCACTTAAGCCAACAATCACGTACACCGACCTCCTCCTTCATCTCCTCGCCCGGCCAATCTCTCTCTCTCTCTCTCTCTCTCTCTCGCTCGTTCACTCATCATTGCTTTTTCTCTCCCCTCCCCTCCTCGCTCTCTGTTGCACCCCCCCCCCCAACCCCCCCTCCCCCATCTCCCTCATTTTGCTTATTAGGCGTTTTAGGCGGTTAGATTTCCATCGCTGCTGCATTGATTTGGAAGACAGACGAAGAAGAAGAAGAAGAAGAAGAAGAAGAAGAAGAGGGGGGAGGAGGAAAAAAGAGAGAGAACCCTGTGAGGATTATGAAGGGAGAGATAATGGGAGGGAAAGGGAACGGCGGCGGCGGCGGGGGGAAAATTGTTCTGATTGTGCGTCGATGCCATTGGCTGCATTTCCCCGGAGGAACACGCTCCTGCATCGCATTAAGGGCCTGGCGCTCCACCTCCCATGCACTGCCAGGCCAGGAGGGGGAGAAAACGGCCACGGCGAGAACTTCGCGTCTCCGCATTTTGTCAACGAGGTCAAAAACTAAAGCAGCGGGGGGGCGAGCAGGGAATTTGATACTATAGATGTAACAAGTTGATCTTTCTTCCTTTCTTACTGTAGAAATAGTTTTATTTTATTTCTTGTTTTTCTTCTCTATTGCACTACATGTTGCTGTAAGTAGTGTAACTTTTCCCCAATGTGGGGGAAATAAAGGCATTCTGTTCCATTCTATTCTATACTGTTCTATTCTATAAGAAAAGGCATTTTCATAATACATGAGTTGTTTCATTTTTTTGTTCGTACATCCATGACATGTCATAAAACTAAGACACAGCGCAGGCAAACATAAGCGTCCAAATAATAAGAAATCTGGTCGACAAAATAAAAGGACAAAAGGTGCATTCAGTTTCTGGTCTGCCTTGTAGAACTCCCAAAAAACAAAAAAAAACAACTTGTGTATTATGAACCTGCAATTTTGTTCCGTTCTTTTTCTCTGTTCCTTATAAAGCCTTAAAAATTGAAATAGCAAACAAAAGAAAAGAAAATATACGATTCATCTGAGAACGCTAACCTGCAGTGTCTGTGGCTAAAGTAAATAATACTGGGAAAAAAAGGGCTGTGCTGTTAGCACAGCCACTGACTTGCAGTGTATGTAGTTAGCATATTGATTTGCCTCATTTCGTAAAGTCATTTTCACACATGTATCATTTATATATCATTACATATATCATATGTTGAAATGATATATGTATAAAATGACTGAAAAAAAAGAGGCCAGTCAATATGCTAACCGCATACACTGCAGGTGCACACAAGTTAGTCTATACAGTTAGTCTATACTATACAGTTCTACACAGCTAAAGTGACTTCCTCTTGCTTTCCCCGTCTTCTGGCTCTCTCTCGTCATGATTGCACACATCTGGGGCCGCGCACCAGGAGGAGGGGGGGAGGAGGGGAAGAGCTCAAGATGTCGAGACGCAAAGTGCTCGGAGACCAAAGAAAAGATGAAACTTTTGGCTGAGGTTTGGCTTTTTACAACGTCGCGTAATGTCGGGGAAACAGCGACCGGTGCAGAAATTGCAGCGAATCGACGGCCAAAAACCCTGCATGTCCAATCAATCTGTACCTTAACTCCTAAAAAAAAAAAAAAGGGGGGAAAAATTATGGAAGATGTGATGGCAAAAACTACAACAGTGGGGAAAAGTTTACAGACAGCCTTAATTTTTTTTTTTTTTTCTTCTGAATCCCAATTATTGTAAGTGACTTATCGCCAGAGAACTTGTTTTGTGTTTCATAAGGTTGGGCTGCATCAATCAGAGGTAACCAAGTCAATGGAAACAAGAAAACAAAATTACTGCCATACTTGTACTATTGGACTGTGAATGCGTCTCAAGGGACGTCACCAATGCACCACTGCACACGCAGCAGCATGTGGCTAAATGTTGGTGACTGCACTGAAATAAACTGCACTTGGAGACCCAAAACTGACTTCTAGCACAATACATTATATCATGAATGCATACATATATATGTGTGTGTATATATATATATCCTCACACTGCAAAACAGTCAAGAGATTAAAAAAAAAAAAAAAAAAAAAAAAGTGGTGAGACGCCAGCAGTGGTGTTCAGCAGATGGAAGTTAGCTGCGCGGGGGTGACTGTTTAAAGTCACACTGCGAAAAGCCAGGATTCAGCAGATCCAAAAGCAATGGAGCTAAGCCACACAGCTGTAAGAGCAAAAATCCAGAAAGCCCCGAGTGCTACAAATATGCCAGCGTGCCTCAAACTAAGCACGAGTGCCCTGCCAATGATGCAGTGTGCCATTACTGCGAGGGAAAAAAAAAAAAAAAAAAAGGTCACAGCCAGTGTGTGTGCCCTGCTTATAAAGCAGAGTGTGGTGTTGGGAAGAAGAAAAAAAAAAAAAAAAAAAAATCCAAAGCTTGTTTTTTGTTTTTTTGACTCTCTGTGACATCTGATGCTGATCCATAGACTGCTGAAACAGACAAAACGGCGGGGGGAAAAAGTGCCCAGAACATCCCTTCACAAAACTTTGACGTCGGTGTTTTCGAGCAGCAGGACCCCATTCCGTTTTTTTTTTTTTAAAATCCGGCGGGAGATCAAGATCGTAAGTTTGATTCGGCCGCCGATTCACGCGAAGACGTTGGAATTCCGGGAAGCGCAGCAAAAAGCCGGCCGTAGAGAAAAGTCCGTTGAAGTTCACGAAGCTCGGGGGCGGGCGCTGCTCCGAGTGCCTGACCTCACCTATTGCGTGTTTTGTGTCGGGCAGTCGCTACACGTGTTTCCCCCCCCCTCCCACGGAGAAACATGCGGAGCCAGGCGGTAATAAGGAACAACAACGCCAGGAAAAGGCAGGGCTAAATTAGGAAGGGCTTCAGCCAGGTATGGACAGAACGTTCCAACATTTTGCGGATGAACACAGGATTCCATCCACCGGCCGTTGTTTTTGGAGCACCTTGTACCTTTTTAGTGTCGAGAAAACATTTATTTATTCAGAAGTCATGCAACAGTGCCCCCCCCCGAGTCTCAGTGAAAAGAGCGACTCGTTAGGGTAAACACAATGGGAAAAATAGGCAAGGCTCCACCTTTTCATCTAAGAAGAGGCGGAGCCCATTAATTACTCATTTTGGACGGATACTATAGGACACTAAGATTTCCTTTATATATTTGGATTCATGGAGGTAATATGGTGTAACACTGTTGTATAATCATTTTATTTTCCCTTCCTGACCCCCGAAAGCTTGAACTATCGACAGATACATAATAAGCAAAGCAAACACGATGGGCTTTTCCCTGAATGGTCCAAACAGCAGAAGCTTTTAAAACTTCAAAGACAGTGTGAATTCCCACTGCATTTTCACAGCTGCTGTTCAAGAGACCTACTGGCTAGCCAGCATCTTGAAACGTCTGTAGAGGCAGGACCACGGAGAGCTCCACCACCTAACGCTATAGGCAAAATAAACCCAGGGCTTCAAATGCATGGGAACACATTAGTGATCGTTCACTCAAAAGGAGCGTTCGGAAATTTTGCAATTGAAAAAAGAACTGAGGAGAAAAAAAAAATACTTATTTTGATTTGCATGAAACAAAACAAAACAAAAACAAAAAATTCAACGTGTGCTGCCTGGTGAAAATACAACACAAGACTTTTTTGGTTGTTGTTTTTTTTTAACAATTTTAGGAGGCCGTTGTTCCCTTCGGTATGTTTGGAATTCTCATTAACCGAGAAACTACATTAAAACAACGGAAAAACAATAAAAACCAAGGCATTAAAACGGGTTAGAAAATAGAGGAGAGAGCCAAACGATAACAGTGAGTTTTAAGAAGCGATGTGAAAACAGACGCACGGTGGAGCTGCCTGCCTGAGATCCCCGGGCAGTGAATTCCAGAGCTCCGACTAATGACGGATTTAGTCACTAAGCAGTTTTTTTTGGCTGCTAGAGCCAAGCATCCCAATGCTAATGCTAATGTTACTGCAGGCAGCCACATTATTCATGCTAAGTTTGAATGTAGCTAGCGCTGATAGTGCTACTGGTCACACAGAACGGATTTCAAAAGGCGTTGTTGCGGCCGCGTCGACGGCAGTTTACCATCACTCGCCTCTCTCCGCATCTTCTGGAAAATCTAAAAAAAAAGTGCTGCAGGGGCAGATCCCGCTTTTCACATCACATCTTGTAACCCCCCCCCACCCAATTTCGTTTTAAATAAAATATGGTCGAATAGGAAAATGTTATGTAGGCAATTAATTAATGTATGTTGCATGGCGCTCTAAAAACCTGCTGGGAATAAAGGCTGGGAGGCACGGGTGGAAACAGGAAAAAAAAGGGAGAGGGGGGTGGGGGTGGGGGGGGCTGCCCACAAGATGCTGAATAAGCAGGAGGAGCGCTCGCAGCCCCCAGTGGGAGGCAGGCTGTATCTCAAGCACTGCAGTCGGCTCATAAAGGAGCGCCAGAGAGCAAGAGGGTGCGGGGAGACCCAGTGTGTGTGTGTGTGTGTGGGGGGGGTTGCGAGAACAAATACCTACTGAAGCCCCTGCAAGAAGCTTCACAGAGGTTTCAATGATCATTACACATCCCAGGAGAAGCATGAAAAACACATATTAGCAATTAGGTGGCTTTTCTTTTTTCTTTTTTTCTTTTTGCTTCTCCTTCTTCTTTCTTTCCTTTCGTAAGTCTTGAAAAATCGGGCGCGACCTGCCGGCGCTGAAGGAGGAGCAGGAGGAGGAGGAGGAGGAGGAGGACAACAAGAAGGGAGGAGCTCAAGAACTCACCAAAGAGGCCCAGCTAGCGCCACTTCAGCCGGGGCTTCATGAATATTCCTCGAAGTTTTTTTCTTTTTAAAAAAAATACAGCCGTTGGCTTTTGAAACACTTTGTCAGCACGTCGGCGCTGGTATCTCCAGGAGTAGATGTGTTCATCAGGGGCTGTTCCAAATAGGTTTCCCTGGGAAAAAGGACAAGGAGGAGGCTTCCCAAAAATTAATGGGAATCGTTCCCTGAGGACAACGAATATATTAGCCGCCTTTTTTTTTTTTTCCTCTCTCTCTTTTGCGCGTGTGGTATAGCGATGATCAGAGCTGCACTGAGAGGATAGCCCGAGGTCAAAAGTATCTCTTCATAAGAGTTAAAAGTTTTTTGGTTTTTGTTTTTTCCGAAGGAGAGTCAAAAAAAAAAAAAAAAAAAAAAAAAAAAGTTGAAATCAGTAAAAGTCATGACCATGCTGGATGAGGCTGGCTGGTTTCTGTTTCCCCCTTAGAAATGCTACAATCTACGCCAAAGGTTAGAGGGTCTATATATCACTTTAAAAAATAAAGGATAAAAAAAAAATATTACACTCGAGGAGTGGAAGGAAAAAAAAAAAAAAAAAAAGAAACACACACAACACCTTATTGTGTTCATTCAAATTTGATTGGATGACCTTTCAGGTCACGCATGTCCTGCCCCTCAGTCGATGACCCCTGGGCCCCTTAGTGGGAGACCTCATCATTACACCGAGTGACCTGCTGAAATAGAATGGCAGTGACCCAGTTCTCTGCCTGAAGTGTCTCATTTTGCCGTTGACGACGCCGCTCTGTTCACGTCGCCGCAGACCGGACCTGAGCCGCGGGGGCGGGGGCGGGGGCGGGTCGGTGCGGCAAGGCTGCGACCTGGAAGTCATCAACAGGGGGCGCTTTGCACGACGGTGGGAACGCAAAGCCGCGGAAAGGCTCCAAACTGCCGAGGTCGTCGGAGGAGGTCCGAAGGATTTGCAAAGGCGGCGTGTAGCCAGTGGTAGCGAGTGATTGGTTCAAGGAACCAAAGGGAGAATACACTATTTTTTTTTTCGTCATTGTCAGATTTGAGGTAATAAAATTTGCTGTGTGTGTGTGTGAAGCTCTCGTGGTGATATTTCTTTTGTGAGATCAAAGCCGGACCGGCCGCCCATGCATGTTAGTGCACGTGAATATCTCCAGAAACGTTAACAAATCACGCAAAGTGCTTCAGAAAACACGTGCGAATAGACCGAAAATACGCTAGTTAGCGTTAGCTAAAAAGGACGACGGATGCAACCCTAAATCCGCTGTGGTTTCCTGCATCCGTCACAGATCTCTGCTAAAACAAAGTGGTTATGTTTTGGGTTTTTTTTTTTCAATGACCTTGGATGAATAAAATGAAACAAAAGAGTTCGGTTACGAGCCCGGCTTGTGCTCCCTAGCGGTGTGGAAAAAAAAAATAAATAAAAAAAATGTGCGTTACCACTTTAAAGTATCTCGGATTCTTCGTTGCTTAAGTCACTCGTGACACGCCAAAAAAGAAAAAAAAAAAAAAATTCCCCTCTAAAAGCATATAGATTTTCTGGTCATGGCTCCCTGCTGTTAAATGAAGGGTAAAAAAAGAGTTTCTGTGCATTATCACGAGGAATCCTTACCCTCATTAGATCCACTCCCGTGGCCGCGGCATCCTTCTTTTTTTTTTTTCCTCAATCTCGCTCGCTTTCCACTCTTGGGCCGGGGGGCTTGTGGGGGGGGTACGGTGGAAGAGAGGGAGCATACTTTATAGTGACAGGCGGAGCGGCCAAATACCAATAGAGAATACATCAGCTTGGCAATTATTGGATTATCTCACGCTGATATCATTACCGCCGAGCATTCACTCCAATCATTGATTGCATTTTTCAATTTACTTCACCATTAATGCGAGTGGCCCGACTGAACAATCTTCTGATGAGTCCGCGGCCCAGTCGATAAGTCTCGCCCCTCAGGTGCTTGTCAAAGTGCGCGCCTGCGTGTCTGCGCGGCCGGCCGCGCGCTTTTGAAAGCCGTTTTCGGAGAACGTCGGGGATGTACTTTTGTAGTTTTAGTCGGGTTTTTTTTTGGTTTGTTTGTTTGGGGCTAGCTGTTAGGGCCGGGTCGAAGAACAGAGGCAAACAGCGAGGAAGGGCTAATTTTGAAAAATGACGCGAAGGAAAAAGTCAACCGGATCCAATTTGAGAGGCAGGTCAGTACAAAGTGGGTTAAAGCGCGCTAATCGACGACGACAGCAGCCGGATTCATTAGACACAACGCAGGTCGCGCAGCTTTTTCTCCATTATCGTCGACACCCCTGCGGTAAAAAAAAAAAAAAAAAAAACACGGAGTGAAGGAGCCGACGGCCACGTCCATCAATTCAATCGGCGAGATCCGGGGAATTTGAAGCCCCTCGTCAAGCTCTCGGAAGGAAAAACCCCTTGATTTTTGCTCGTTTGTTGTATAGTTTCGCGATGTAAAACTTTCTGTGGGTCGGCCTCCGGAGCAAACTGCCCGGGAGTACTTACAGGGCATTAAGTCTGTGGCGAGGCAAAGCTTTGGCGGCGGGACAGGTGTTGTCTGCGCAGCTAAACCGCCCTTGGATGAGTTAGTCCCCGATTCCACCGACTGGTCACAAGCTCTGCGGAGTTGCTGCGCCGCGGCTAGGGATTAGCTCGACTGGCACAAAGTCCTCCGCCACCCCGAAGGCTTCCTCCGCCTCGAGTGGGAGCGGCACACACCGGAGGTGGCAAAAGTGCCCACATTCTGTGCTGACGTAAAAAGTAAATAAATATATGTTTATGCCACTAATGAAACAATACACTAATTGATAATTTTGCAGAAATTAAGAAAATATGACAGAATAATCTGGAGTGAATTGACCCCAAAACTGAAATAATCGTTCTCAAACATCATCCACTCTTATATTTAACTACACAACAGTGTAGTTCAAATAGATCCCCGTCAATCAACAAAAAAATTACAAAAACACTTTTAATCAGAAACAGAACTTGTGTGTTTTTCCAATGTAAGTGCAGATGTTTGCGTACAAATGTAGGGAGTACATGAAAAAAGTCGTCAGAAAAATAAATACTCAAGTAGTAGATGATCACCAGGGTTACATTCCAACGCAATCTTAGCTAACGTTAGTTAGCCCAGGCGGGCTTCGAACCCCAGACTCCCGGGTAATTGTCATGCGCCCTAACCGCTCTAACCAGTCGGCCAATTGTAAAGCAGCCATAGTGACAGAACCCTCAACTGTCCCATTAGCATGAAGGCGTAACCTGTTTCATGCTAACTGTGTTTGTTTTCTGATGCTGCTGATGTGGCGGTTGCTTCTCACTGTCACTCACTCACTCACTCACTCACCCGACAGGCGGGAGGGGGCGCAGATTCACGTGCACTAGCATGCACGAGGGCCTGTTCTGGCTGGAATGGGCTGGAAATCAACAGACAAGGGTGTGTGATGTGGCGCTCGACGCCCCCCCCCAGATCAAATCGCACCACTAGAGCTTCAAATGCCATTTTCTTAATACCTCATATCTGACAATGATGGGCATGGCTTATTGCCCCTTTAAATATTCTATTCTCATAGATTATATCATATCAAATAAACAAAGGCCCAATCAGCTGATCTCCACGCACCAATTCCTCATTCCTCCCCTGCTCCTTTACCTACCGTCTCCCAGATTCCACCACTCTTGCTCCTTAAACAAAGAGGTCCGATCATATTTCGAGAGCTAGCGGCTAATCCTGACTGACGGAGGAGGCCGCGGCCCTCGCGACGGCTCCCCTCCTCCGATTCGCCTTCAGACAGACGACAAAAACAAAGCGGGTCGTGCTTTTGCCCTTTTTCGCAGAACGTCGCGGGACTCTGA
Organism: Thamnaconus septentrionalis; assembly: GCA_009823395.1. Taxonomy (NCBI): domain Eukaryota; kingdom Metazoa; phylum Chordata; class Actinopteri; order Tetraodontiformes; family Monacanthidae; genus Thamnaconus; species Thamnaconus septentrionalis. The sequence goes on along the minus strand of CM020515.1, from coordinate 3,459,408 downwards.
TCCAGCCGCTACGACGCTACGCCCGGGTTCAGGGATCACGGCAACGGTCGCTGAGAAAGCAAATGAATAAATGGCAAAGGGCGCCGCCGCCGCCGTCGTCGGCAGAACGGGCTCAGTCACTCCCTGGCACGGCCGTCGTTATCTTGGCTTGAAATATGTGCCCGGCTTGGATGAGACGGCGAAGCTCCTTACCCACCCTCTCAATGAACAACGCTGTCAGATTGTTCTCTTTTTATTTCCCTAATGCATTGCGGGGCCACTGTTACAGAAATGTGCAATATCCCCGTCATTGCTCTGAGCCTCGCACCCGCGGAAGCCGCACACTCCGATTTCGAGGGCCTGCTCCGCACACTCGCAAATATGCTTATTAGCGAGCGAGAGAGAGAGAGGGAGAGAGAGAGGGAGAGAGAGAGGGAGAGAGAGGGAGAGAGAGACTGGACGTCAGAATATTTGGATTCTCCCGACACTTTTCGACGTGTCGCTCAGCGAGCAGTCAACAGCTTTAAAGGTCCAGTTTGTAGTGATTTTTACATTGGTAAAATCTTAACATACTTCCCACAAATACGTTAATAAAAGTGAATATTTGCAGTACAATAAAACTCATTTGTACGTGGAACACAGGTCTTGCGGCGGCAGCGGCAGCAGAAACAGCAAAACCTCAGACCCCCCCCCCCCACCAGCATTCTTTGCCAGCGCTGGTCAGCAGTTTGGACAACAAGAAGTAATGCTCTCTCTCTCTCTCTCCCTCTAGTGGCGGAAATTCAAACAAATATATTAAAAAAAAAAGAAAAGAAAAACCAACAACAACAACAACAACGACGACGAAGGAGAAGAAGACTTTTGCTTGCAACCGGGTGGCGGTGCCCTGAAGTTGCCAATCTGTATAAATGTTTGTTTGTTTGCATTGTATTGTCGAGACTGTGTCAATGGTAGATATACAGCCCAAGTCACTTTGGCTCGGGCTGTATCTTAGTGTTCCGCTCTTGGTGTCTACTCTACTCAAGCGCGACTGTCGCGTGTCTTCCCTTCACCACCGCCGGAGGAAAAATTACCAACGCGGCGATGATTTGGACCCGAACAAACCTTCAGTCGCGCGCGGGGAAAAAAAAAAATTTGCGGGCGAACGCCGCGCGACATGCGCTCGTCGGAAGGCCGCGTTTAGTCGGAGAGCAAAGGAGGTAAAAGCGCAAATTGCACAGACAAAGGCGAGCCGCGACCTGGGGAGCGCGTGGGTGTTGGTGAAACAGAAATCAATGGCGAGTGCCACGTTAACAAAGCCATGCGCTGCAGGTTCCTCCGCCGCTTCGCTCCGTGTGGAAGTTATCTATTGAAATGCTCAGCCCCCCCCCCCCCCCCTCTCTCTCTCTCGCTCTCTCGGTCACTTGCTAACCTCTGTGTGTTATGATGAAATATATGCCAAATTTTACATGTCACCGCTCTCATTGTACTGCGCATTTCAACACTGGCCTAATGGCGACCAAGCAAACATCAAAGGAGGCGCCCCGCTGAGAAAGTGTGACGAAACCGACCCAAACAGTTTTTTAAAACTCGGTGCCTGAACCATTAAAATACGATTTTTTTTATTTTTTTTTCAGAAATTGAATCGAGCGGAGCGCCACCAATTTTCCGCATCTGGGTGTGTTTACGGAGGTTTGGAATGCAACTATATATTTTTAGGGTTGGGGGAAGAAAAAAAAAAAATCGACATTTTTCTGGAGAAAGATGCCGTTGCTGGCTTATGTAAGTAAGCAAGGGACCAAATGATTAAAAGTAACTGAGATGAAGTGAACTGACCTCGGCTATGTGAGGACAGCAGACCCTGGACATGAGCAGTGGGTGAAAATCCTCCCTATGTGCCTCTGCTGCCTAATAAAACATACTGGCTTCCTCAAAGTAAAACCTAACCTAAGCTAAGCTTTTTCTTGACAGTTCCCTGTGCCTGCAAGTGCTGTTTGACTGTACTAGATTAATTGGGGTCAGATTAAAACTACTGACTGTTAATAAAAGAAGGACTGAGTCATTTGATTTGTCACCCGTTGATTTGTGAATACCTGTTCAAAGGTTTCACAGTCGGCTATAGGTTTGATTCCATATTTGGACGTGTGGGCGGCACCGGAGGTGTCAGATGATTGGACCGCAAGTGCATCATGTGTCCCAATGGCCCGCCCACCCCTTAGTGAGCTGAACCCATGGAAGTATTATAAGAACTGAATACTAGACTGACGATATGGCAATGCTGCCATTTTATTCCAGTGGCCACTCAAGGTACTGCGCCAAAAAAAACATTTTGTCAGCCTAATAGCATAGCTGCCTAAGTCACATTTGAACGTTTTCGGAAAACAATAACAAACATTTTTTTTTTTTTGCAAGCACATTGGTAAAGTTAGGCAGATATAACAATTTGGCCAAAAAAAATGACTTTGGCAATTATTAGGCTAACGATACGCGTCCTAAAAAGTATTTTTCCCCATAGACCGCAATGCAAAACAGAAACGCCTGTAAAATGGCTGACAGGACGACTGCAACCTGAATCTTTCTGTTGCAAATCTTTAAGTCATGGGCTTTCAATCTTTCCATTTTTCTTATTTTATTTTTTTTTACAAAGGCCAGAAAACTACCAGAAAAGACGTAATTCACAGTGTGATGTCAGGCCGTCGTACCTGCTTTCTGTGTCTCGGCTCATTCTGATTGGTGATGCATCCTGGTGCAGCTACGGAGGCATGATGGGAAGGGACACTACTGCGCATAATGCCGCGTCATTTCGGCACACGCGGCGGTTGAGCAACTCCATTGGAATTAACGGTCATTTTTAGGCTTTTGGCAACCATTTTTGGCGGCCCCTGCTGGCCAGACTTCTGCCACTTTGGCCTCCGTATTGTAAACTGGAGCCTCCGTCCGACGTCGGTCACACTAATACAACACCATGCTTCCAGTTTCAAATTGCGGAATGTTTTTATATTTCTATTCTTGCCGTTGTTGTCTTTGGCAATCCCCTACCGCTGTCTCAAATGTTAGTTTGCAAGCTATTACTGATGTGTCTGAAGATGGAAGACATGAGTTATAGTTTGAGACCTCTGTGGAATGGGCCGAGACGGCGCACGGCATAGCGAAAAACCGTCGGCCAGGCCCTGTTTTGCCGGAGTGTTGGACGAGTAGCGTCTCCCAAAGTCTGCCGGTGTCTGCGAGGCTGATAAATGTTGAATCAGCGCCGGGGGAAGAGGGCCGCGAGTTAAAAAATGAAACAAATACCGAGGTGTGAAGTTGTCAAGAGGTGAGCTGCGGCCGATCTGGTCTCATCCTTGCTTGAGGCCAGCAGTCGCGAGGCGAGAAAAACAACAACACATCCAAATCCAGCTCCTCCAACTCAAATGTCAGCAGTCAAACCGAGCCGTCGGTGAGTTGGGCGCCGAGTCGGACGCAAGAGGAGAAAACTTTAATTCCCCAAAACTGTCCAGGAGACATTGCACATCATACTAACTACTGGACGAACTACATGAACTGGTTTCAACCCGTTATTATAGCTGATGGACTACTGTCTATGACACGGAAAACATTTTCGTGACACAACATTGAAATCATGACAGCTGATCACGTTTGCTCGAGGTGTTTATTTTTTTTCTTTCTTATATCTTATGTTGTGCCACAGCCGTTGCGTGTATGGTTTCAAATTTCGCTGCAAAATTTGCATTGATTCCATTGAATCTTCAGCGGTGGACTCTTTGTCTCCTCCTTAATTTGGAGAATTTCTGCAAAAATTGTACCTGCAAACACACTTCACTACAGGGGTGTTGGTGAAGTTGGAAAATTTTAAAACTTTGCCCAAAGATTTCATTGGCAAGTATGATTTTTTTTCAATAAATCATAAAAAAAAAATAATAATAATAATTGAAGTCGACCTCTCATTATTTCATTGCAGCACACAGGCCTCTACTTTGGCGAGAGGGAAATGAAATGCTTTATTTTGGAGACTTCTCTGCTTTTACCATTGTGTTATTTGCTATTTAATAATCATTAAAGTCATTATTTGAGTTTTCATTAAAACTTTCATTTTCATTTACATTTTAATGCTATGTCATTCCGAGTGAAAAAAAAAAAGACAATATTTGAAAATTTGGAAAGAATCAACTGATCATTTCAGTGTAATTTAAACTCATGGTAATGACGATATATTTCCGGTATACATTTTTTTTAAACAACGCTTTTTCATTTGTACTCATTCAGACAGTATTTAGGAAGGGAATTTTGGCTATGCCGTTCATCGGTGGCTCAAAATAGTTCGGCAATGGTCTTCAATGCAAAACATCCTTTGTGTAATTTAGGAATCGAGCAATAAAGGTAAAACAAAATACAGTAAAATGCAACGAAAGCAAAAAATGTCCACGGTGTGCAGGTTAAGTGCTACAAAGAAACGGAGTTTCCTGCGAGGGTCAGAGGACCAATGGAATCAAATTTTCACTGTAGTGCTCCATGGAGCCTACACACACACACACACACACACACACACACACACACACACGCACACGCTGCCACTTCTAATCTCTTCACTATCGATCACTCCTGAAGAATTGCAGTGTTAGAGGAATAAGGTGACAGGTGGTCTGAGTGCTGGCTGCTGAAGTCATGTTTCTATTGAAAGCCGCCCTTTCCCTTCGTCTTCACCCGTGCGAGGTATCATTTTCATGAAAGAGCGGATTGCGCTCAGAAGGAATCTCTGCTGATTGGAAAAACCAGGTTTAATCCCAAAATCGTATCCAGGCCCGTTCGCCGGGAGCGACGGCGAGCTGGAATAGCCTGAATTATTGAATCCGGGGTCGGCTGACATTTTGCCGCACATGTGCACCTCTTACCGAGGGGATGGCTGCCACGCTTTTATTTTGTACGTCAGTGTTCACCGCAATAGAGCGTACAAGCGCGTGGGGACGCACATTTTAGCTACGCAACAGAGCCCGTTAGGAGGGAGATCTGGGTTGACTGTTGGAAGATTTGCACAATAAAACGAAGCAATAGTAAGACGCTTTTATTTAGACACCATTAAACTGGACATTTCTCCTCAGTTTGGTGAGTGTTTATTTTCCGAGACGTCACATACTTTGTTTTTACTGTTTGCTTGTTTGTTGTTTTACCCCCGGAACATGGGCAATATTTTCCAAACACCTATCGCTTGTTGATATTATTACATACATAACTGCAGTGCATATACAGTGGTGGGGGAAATAAAATTAAAAAAAAAATACTTTTTGGACATCTGGTGCATTTCTAATGCACTGTCTTGCCCTAAGAATCAGTCTTCAGTCAGGGCAGTTTATTGTCAACATTTAAGCCACATGCTGCACGCGCAACGTTCGGTCGAGCTCATCACGGGATGTTTCAGCAAGATGACGTCACTCGAAATACATCCACAGTACAAGAGCACAAAAAACTACAAGGAAGTTTTCTTATTTTGTCTTATTAACGATAAACTCCAAAGAATAATGTCCATTTGTTTGCGTGCCTCTGGTGCAGCCAAGTATTTTCAAACACAACAAAAAAAAAAATTGTTTTCCACTACTGTATATACATAGTATACAAACATTTCATGTAGTTTTTAGTTTGCACCAAATTCTTTCTTTGCCTTTTGAAGTTTTCGTTTTGTTTGTTTGTTTGTTTTCTTGCTGTTTTCTTACAGTTTAACGGGTCAATCAGGCCCTTTGCATTTTCTACTGGAACAGCGGCCCTATCACTGTTACAATCAGCAACACGAGCAAATACCACGAACTGTGCTCCAAATGAATGTTAATGCTAAAATCATGCTGGGCTTTATATCAAGTGCGATTTTAGCAAACGTTAGCATTTAGCGACTTCGTAAACTTTAAACATCAGTCAGAATTCTCCTTGCTCGTGGTTGTTTGTTGCCACTTTAGGTTACACGTACTTCCTCTTTTTCTGTAATTACTGTGATGCCATTGTTTCTCGGGAGCTGATGATAATACACAGCCACTATAGTGTGTCTAATGGCCTGTGTTACCGGAACGCAGCACAAGAGGAAGTTCTCCAGCTGAACTGTGCATTAGCCGGCTGGACTGAGACTTTCTATTAGGCGCACGACGTTGTTGAGGCCGTGAGTGATGCTGGCGGAGGACCAGCGAAGGCAACTGAGAACTGGGAGGAAGGCTGAACGAGACCGTCACACAGAAAGTGCGAGTGGAAAACATGAGTCAACCTCCGTGAGGCCGCGATCCAGCGCTCTCTTTATCTTGGAGCGGTGTCCAAATATGCGCGTTTTTATTTACGGAATTTGTTGTTACATTTGAAAAAAAAAATAATAATCCTACATAATTACTGACCAGCAAGGAGTTTCACAGAAGTGCCATGTCCGAGATCTACAGCTTTATGAAATTAGGCAATTTCCTCTGCTTAATCAAGACAATTTCACCGTTCTGACAAGCAACTTTAATGAAACTGTAATATATACATGAATATATTGCAGATGGGTTAGATTGGATCAAAAAAATGAGACTTTTTCATATTTTTTGATTCATCATGCTTCCAATTGTCTTACACAACAGGGTCACTTTCTCCGAAGTAGCAATTCACAGTAATTCCTCCACTGTTCTCCTGACGCCCTTCACGGATTGTAACTTTAAATTCTGAAAACGTTCAAATTTATTAAGCTTGATTCCAAGATGTATCCGTACTTTGGAGAGCATATTGGACAATACGACACGGTGGTTAAAAAGACGGCTTTCCGTCGTTACGGATTATAATAAGAGATATAACTAAAGAACGAACCCCGTCACAACACACAACACACAACACACAACACACACACACATCTTACGCTGACTTCTGCTCTGTGATGCTCGGCAGGTGCCGGCAGAATTCACAGACACAACATTAGTCAAAATCTAAATATAACTCAGAGTCACAATGCAATATATGGAAGAATCATCGGCATATTGCACACTGTGGACTCCTTGTCTCACTCCTTGTCTCACTCCGTCCCCCTGCCATGACTGTCCTTCTCACATTATGCCCTCCATCTTTTTTCTGTTCGTTTTTTTTTTCAATCCGGTGTCCTATTTTTCTCCACCCCGCAGGTTCTTGGTGCGCTGCGGCCATCAGATGTGAGCATTTCCTCCGCCCTGCAGCGGCAGGTCAGTCACAGGGAACCGAGTTACTGACAGCGGAACAGTTGCGTGGTCAGAACACAAGACTCCTCTGTCAGAATGATCTGATTAACAAATCAAAAAAACAGAACAACCCCCTCACCGACAGGAAGTCGCAGTATGTTGCCGTATTCCATATTGTTGGTTTTGTTTTCCCATCAGTCCTGCTATAAATTACCATTTAAGAAAATGCACTTGTAAATAATACTCCAGCCGCCTTGAGGTACATTTTTTTTTTTTTTAACTTTTGGTTATCACGTAAAGTAATTTTGAACTTTGGGAAGGGAAACTGACTGTGACATTGAACATTTTTCTTGCCAGGCGCCGATGCTGGACGCACCTTTGATTGGTGTGCTTCTTTTGTATTAAACAGTGCTTGCATATTATGTCAGTCTAGATTTTCTGTGAATGCTGCGCGATCTCTGGCAAGCGTTGCCACGTTTGCATTTCACTGCGCATCCTCAAGAGCGCGTGACAAATAAAGTTCCTGAATCTTGAATCTGGTAACCAGAGGTCAACCCTTCGGCTCCACAGCAGTGTTTTCCTCCTGATTCTAGTATTTGGTAGCATTTCACCCCCCCCCCCCTGCCTCTCTCCGGCTCATTCTCACTTTTTAACACAACCCCCCCTCCTTCCGCAACCCTCCACACCCCCTACCCCCCACTCCTCTGTTTCTGCCCGTCTCCCCTCTAACTCATGCCGTCCGGTTCTTTTCTTTAATACATCAATATACTATTGTGCAGCGGCTGCCATTTTCTGACGCAAATTATCTTCCCAAATGGGCATGTGAAGCGCTCTGCCTCCCTGCACAATCCTTTATTGATCGTTCAGTCTCATAAAAGCAGATCGGGCGAGGGCTGAAAAATAATGAAAGGGAGGGAGACAGACAGAGAGAGGGAGAGAGAGAGAGAGAGAGAGAAGGCAGGCCATCTGTGCTGACAGGGAGTTATTTTTCACGACTCAGAGGTTAACTTAGAGTCAGTATTTTGTGTCGTGATTTAACAAGCACTTGTATTAAATTGGCTTAATGCTCCGCGCTTCTCGGAAAATAATACCTTCCACCCCGCGCGCTTTAACAGGGGGCCCTTTGTTTTATTACCCGAGATAAATTACCCACATTTGTAAATTATGTAAAAATGCTGCCTCATCTATTTATTTTATTTTTTTTTACCCCCCTTTTTCTTTTTGCCGTTACAGTGCACTGCATTTTAAGGCACACTCGTTACAGGATCGCATTGTACAACAGTGGCGAAATACGCCTGTATTTGCTTGACAACTATTTTAATATATTATATATTTATTTATATATATATATATATTTTAATCAGCATTTTTAGGTTTGGAAAAGACTAACTGTTGGTTCGCACGCTTCGCAGAAATAAAGGATTAAGGTGCTGGAGTGCAGGGGACGGTCGTATTTATCACAGTGATGCACAACTCTGCCGTGCCGTAAGTAATGCGCTCTTAAAATAAATAAATAACCTGGCATCTTCAAGAGTTTTTTTGTGTCTTTTTTTTTTTTTTTTTTCAACGACACCCAAATAATTTATTTTGACACAGTTAAAAAGATGCCCGGATAAGATATCGATGTTTGTGTTGCGCAAGTATGATACAGTGGTGGCGAAGTTTTTGGACGCCCCCTGCGCATTTGTGATATACTGCATTTGGAATCACTCTTGAGTCTCAGTGCTTATTGTTTTAGTAGCACAGTCACATCACCCACAACACACACGTGCTCTGTTCCGTCTGGGTCGAATTTTATATATATATATATATGTCTATATAGTACATATACATACATACATACATAGTTGTGTGTATATAGACATATTTCACATAGACACGCATATACATGCATACAAACATACATATACATACACCCATATATATATATATATATACATACATGTGTGTGTGTATATATAGACATATATTTCATAGATATACATAAACACACATATACATACATATTTGCGTGTGTATATTTCAAAAATATACATAGACACGCATATACATACATACATATGTGTGTGTATATAGACATATATTTCATATATGTACATAAACACACACACACCCACATACATACATACGTACAGACGTGTGTGTGTATGTATGTATGTATGTGTGTGTTTATGTGCATATATTTCATACAAATACACACAAATACATACATACATACATACATACATACATACATACATACGTACGTACAGACGTGTGTGTGTGTGTGTGTGTGTGTGATATATGTAGGACAGCAAGAAATACACCATTACAAGAAGTAAACTTTCATGAGACTAAAACTGTTAAAATTTACATAAACCTGAAAAGAAAGAACATCTAAACTTGCTTTTGGAAACTAGATGCCATTGATGACTCAGGAAGCAACTGTTTTCTAAATATAAAAAAGATGGTTTCAGCTTTATTACATTAACAGCATGACACACCGACTGCACTGGCTGGCTCGCTATTCTGTTCTCCTCTGGTGCGTTAAAACTTTATGTGGCCTCACGATACACAACTTCATGCCTCATTGACTTAAAAAAAAAAAAAAAAAAGTGCATTAATCCTTAGAGAATTTGACGTATGTTTGATTATGTTTGGGGTTTAGCGAAGAGGATTTTTTTTTTTTTTTTCTGACATCCGAGTTCGCCGTATGTGCAAGACTGCGGAAAATTGAAATAACGTTCATAATTACGTTGGTGTTTTTTTTTTGGGTGAAAACAGCCATCCACAGTCAAATAAAGCCATCTCCCTCAGGTCACATGAGCGCATCAAGCCCCTAATCCCAGTCAGTCTGGCGAGCGCGTCTATTATTCACAGTATACAGAGCAGATCTGTCCCTTGATGATGTCATCGGCATAGGTCTGGAATGCGCCGCACCGTGCAAGCGCCTGGAGTTTGCGCGAAGCGATGCGACTCATTATGACTTTGTAAAAGAGCGAGGCAATTAATGAAAAATAATAACACAATTAAAAACATTAAAAGGGTAATTCCTTGGCAATCATTCCAACAGACAGCGTCCCCGGGGGGAAATCCTCGCAACGCTTTCATTACTTATTGTCATTTATCCTTCTGGTGGTGGCGTTAATGAGCAGGGAGAGTAACCATACCGACTCCTGAACGATAATGAGAGATGAAAAAGTACATGCTTGTAAAATCTGAAAGAGGAACATTTCCAGTTTGGAAGCTGCAGCTTCTTAAAAAACAAAACATCATAGCAATGCAAGCAATGCCGAGAGTTTTGGAAGTTTGCCAATTAGACCACGTGGCCACTTTATAAAGTCCACCTAACTAGTCGTGGCTAAAGAAACCACTGAGTGCTAGGGCCGCAACGATTTGTCGACGTTATCAATTACGTCGACGACATAAATTTGTTGATGTGAAAATTGAAGCTCGTCGTGTTACTGTTATTGTAAACTGCCGAATGGTCTAATCACAGGCCGGCCGCTACGTGCTCATTTGTACCGACAGTGCAGTACTGAGCGCTTGGGGTCGCAATGTCACTCAATATTTACATGAAGCAACGAACACGTTAGATGCACTCCACGGGCGCGCAACGGTCATATGCAAATGCTTTAAACGGCGACACCCTGGAGTCACTGCACGGTCATGCGCCGCAGAATGTTCGTAAATGATAGATTTCGAAGTTACGTTTTGAATAACACACTTTTTTGTTAATAAATCATCAACCTATGACGCAAGTACATAATCCTTTTTTTCGCACGTCAGAAAATCAAAGAACAAGCTAGCTTAGCGGACGATAGTTCACTGAGGTAAATGCGTACTTTCCGGCAGTAAATAGTGAATTACATCCCCTGTCAATACTAGCGTTTATACTGAAATGTCACACTCTTTCTCTTATCACTCATCAACTGTGTTATTTAGGGCATATTAATTTGATATTTAAGTTGTGAGAAATCTGTTGAAGGTATTTAACTGTGATAAACATTGCATATAACCTTTAAATCGTGAATTAATATACCTATGATATTTTACGTTGGAAAATTTAACAACTAAAAATGTTTTGTGTATCATTATTTTGATATATCTGTTTAAAAACGTTTGCTGTCAGAGTACAACAGCATAACACAGGTGTAAGGATTCAAGCCAGGTGGTGAAAATAAAGAAGATAATCGTGACTAATCGAAAAAATAATGGATAGATTAGTCGACAACATAAAAAGATTATTAGTTGCAGCCCTACTGAGTGCCTGCTTTCTAGGTTGGACAAGACGCGCGTGCCGAGATGCTGTTCTGCAGACTCTTGGTTGTCGCGAGCGGTCATTTGAGTTCCCGTTGCCTCTCTGTGGTCTCCAACCGGTCTGCCCATTCTGACCTCTGACCCCTGACACCAACAAGAGATTTTCCTCCAGACTGCTGCAGCTCGCTGGATGTTTTCTCTCCGTTCCCTGTAAACCCCAGGAGGTGGTGGAGCCAGCGTGACAATCCCAGTTCGTGAAACGCTCAGACTTGCAGCGCCGTTCTGGCGCCAACAGCCGTGTTCACCGCGTTCAGAAGCACTGCTTTCTCCTCCTCTTTCCTCCCCTTCAGTCCCCTTTCTTCTCCATTCTGGTGCTCACTTTGGACTTGAGCGAGTCGTCTTCACCGCATCTACCACGTCGACTAAATACACTGGGTTGCCGTCGTGCGATTGGCTGATTAGCCATTCGTGTTTAGAACCGATACTAAAAAAAAAACTGTCTGGTGCGTTCACATTGCAGAGATTTTGACCGGACAAGAAGGATTTCATGAGTGGAACTCAGTGGAACTCAGTGGAACGTGTGTGCTTTGCGTGTCAAACATCCTAATATTTAACATATTTGGATCCACTGCGTGACCACAAGTTCTCAAGTCTACCGTCTTCGTACTGTTGTGCTCTGTATTTTGAATAAAAACTTAAACTCATTTCAGGAGTAAGAAAAAAAAAAAAAGACCAATTCATGGACAGGAAATGAATTAGTGCAGCAGGAAATATAAGCGTCAATAAGACGGAACTCCTTTTATTTTGTAACACTTCTAACACTTGAGGGAAATCTGGTGGCCAATCTCTTTGCAAACTTTTTTTTTTTTTTTTACCATTTACGTAATTAATTCTCTTTGCAGTGTCCCTACTGCAGTCTGGCTGCGATGCCCCTTTTCAGATCCAATCAGCAACCCAACGCAAGGATAACTGCTGACATATTGGCACCATTCAGCAGGCTTTCAGGCAAGCAGGGGAAACACACGCCGACTGTCTCCCCCCACCCCCCCTTACCTTCTCTCACTCTCAGCATAGATCAACACAGATATTAATTAGAGGGTAAATTTGCCACAGCTTGTCCCACTGATTTGTTCAATTAACGTCTGGAAGTGTTTAATGAAATCATACAGGGGGTGAACTGCCGCTTCCATGACCTGTCACAGTGAGGCATTTTACTCCATGAAGACGTTTTCCCAGAGTTACGTAAATAAGAGTGGAAGGGGGCGGGGGGGCATGACTGGGGAGTGAGAGTGACTCACGGCCGGTGTTGGGTTTGGGGCTCGCGAGGATTCGTAAGGTTGCCAAAAGCTCACGACTAACCCTCGGGTTGTTTGCCGCATGACGAGGATGATGCCACAATTGAGAATACAACTAAGGGCCAGATCACCAAAAGGTAATCATGGAAAGAAATGATCTATAACAAAGTTCTAGATATATACGTTTTTTAAGGAGCATATGAATGTGTATTAGTTTGACTGAAAACAATATTTTATATATGATGCATTTTATATAATCATTATCATACAGTACATACGGTATATGCAGTTTTATTTTTCCATTACAACTGAAGGAAAGTGGCAGAAATTAAAAGGTGGTTGCCATTGCAAAGGGTTTCGACCTTCCAGTTCTTTAATAGGAAGCCTATAAAATAGCCTCATCCCCCCCCCCACCTTCACTTCTCAAATCCCACATTTGTGAGCGTTGGATTTCAAGAACAGATCCTGTTGAAGTCGGCCTATTGAACTGACGTGACTTTATTTTTTTTTTCATTTCTTATTGCCCAAGACTTCCAGATTCTTCTGAAGATTTACTGTCGGCCCTACATACAAAAGGTTTTACATGCACAAAATTCCTCGGCCCTTTTTTTGAAGAAACATGAAAAAAAATATTGCAATAAAATACTTTATGCTTGTGTTGCTGGCTAGCAGAGTGGGAGTGAATTCCCAAAATGAAGACACAGATGTAGATGGAGGTGCTTCTGTCGAGGGTAACAATGGCCATGGAAATAGAGATCCAAAGGATGAATTTTACATTTCTCCTCAACAAACACAAACAGCTTTAATAATTTACTCCATAAAAGCCCACATACTTAGAGACACGCACATGTGCTGTCTTGTCATTTTTCAACGCGAGCCAAAAATATGCCTTGGGAAAAACTCAATTCAAACAGAAGCTTTCTTTTCCTTCCGGTTACGCCCCGCCCAAACCCAAAGACAATACGATTTGGAAAGGTCAGTCAGACGGTCAGTCAATTTTTTAGTTCCTCAATGATTCACATGATCCCTTCACTGAAACATGTAACCATGACATTAAAGGTGAAGTGTGTAACATTTGGAGATTTTTAAGAGGAGACAGCGACACCGGATGCTTACATTTTAGATTGCAGCGCTCCGTCGCTGAGAAGCGTACCATCCCTCTCCCGAGCTTGCCAAGAACTGCAGCGGCCCGCGATCACAACCCTGGATACCTCGTCCACCTTCTTCATTGGTTTTACTTTACTTTACTACTTTCTGTAGATACATACTGAAGACAAATATATGACCAAGATATGTGGATTAATGTGGCAAAAGAAAAAATATGTTAAATACCTAAATATGTAATTTTAGATATACATATATATTATATGCTATTCTAGGTAATCTCAAATAAAGAACTTGTTTGAGTTATTTTCACACTTGTTCAATACATATTCCATATGTGTTCATTCATAGTTTTGATGCCTTGAGTGACAATCTACAATGAGTATGTGTAACTTTTGACTGGTAGTACATATACATATATTTATATTTATATATATATATATATATATATATATGATTGTACCAAATTGCTTTTATTGTAATGTGTGTGTACTCTCTTTTTTTTAATTCATTCATAACAGTATATTATGCTTTTACCAATATAAACTTTATACTTTATCAATGAAAAATTCAAAAAAAGCATTATAAAAATGATAAATTAAGCCAAATTTTACACTCTGGACCTTTGATGAAGAAAAAAAAACAGTCTAGCCTCAACCCGTCCCTTACCAAGGAAGGCACACAGTGGCCGGTGTCGCTTCAGAGAACGGGAGCAACATTCAAGTGTCTCCACGAATCGCCGCAAGCAGCTTCAGCAGGAGCTCCATCGCCCATTGGTTCCCCAGATGCCGCAAGAAACCGGGCCCCCACCCCCAAACCCCTCCCCAAAACGTAAAGATCTTCCATGTCGAAGACGCAGGGTGGGCTTGACACTTTGATCAATGACTCGCTCGCCCAGGAACACGACCGGGTAGCATCACCGGAGCTTTAAGGACGCGTGCGCGGCAAAGACGCCCTCGACCGAGTGTCACTCACGCAATGTCACGCTCGCACGGCCGCGCCGCACTTTTTGGGGCGCGCGCGCGCATCTCTCGGCAGCCTGAGTGGCACTTTACAACAAGCAATTAGTCGTGCATGAGCGGGAGAAAAATGAATATCGCGAAGAAAGGGGAATTTGTCAAACAATCCGCGCGGTGAAACGGCGAGAACATGACAGGTGGGGAGCGGAGTTGCTCTGAGAACTGCGCGCGCGCGCGTTGACGCTTCAAGTCGAGGTAAAAAGTGATTTTTCTTGACTGCGGCAAAATGTAGTGAACTTGTAAATGATCAGAGGTTGGTAATGCATGGTGCAAGCGAGGGCGGTGTGTAATCACAGCTCCGTAACAAAGAGGAATGAGCTGCATTCCGTTGGTTAGGCCGGGGCAAGGGGAGGGTGGTGGGGGGGGGTGGGGGGGGGGTTGTAAATAAAAAAAATACTTTCAGCGAAAAGCGGTGGCCTTGATCAATCACGATAAATGCAGTTGAGTTCGCAACATGACAGGAGATTTGAACATCTGCCTGTGCAGGCTACGCCTCATTAAAGCCAGGCAGACACTGTATGGATTCCGCCGGAATTTTATCCCAAATTGGTCGCCCACAGAGTCGTTGTAGAATCAGTTGGCCGCAGTTCCGCACACAGATTTCCCCCACGGCTGCTGTCAACAACAACGGATTGGTAGGTGTTACCTTTAAATGACTATTCAAGGACTCAACATCAGCCTTAACGCACAGTTCGGGGACCTTTGGACGCAAACGATTCATAACGGCCCGGGAAAACCCGTCGATCTCCCGGCCGGAATTTTTCGCGGGATTCTCACTCGCGCGATGTTTGGCGGCGTTGCGTGCAGTGAATGTTGACTTGAAATGTTTTCCGCCTCCTTTCACGTAGCGCTGAGATCAGCTGATCCCGACGCCCTCCATTTGGAGTTGGAGCGCGAGGTTTCGTTTCAACTCCTCGCTGGTGTTGCCAACATAAAGCCAGATGTGCTTCTGTGATGATGCGTTTCTTCTGTCCGATTGAATCGGAATGAATGACGAACTTGAATGGCGCTTTTGAGAGGGAATTCGCAGCCAAAGTTTTTCGCCTGCAATGCTGTGGCGCCACACTTGAAGGTTTTTAACGTTTTACAGCGAGGACCTAGCACTTCGACTCGGGGGCCATATGTTCTATCAGTTTCAACAGCTGTTAGAAGTTGTTTGTGCCAAATGAAAACCAACAAACAAACAAGAACGTAATGAAATGTACCGCACTTTGTCACATCTCATTGCGTTCCTCCAATTTAGATCTGTATTACTCTGTTGGGCGGAATAAGTGATTCTGTCTCGTCGGATATCTCGTGGACATTTCGTACGCGGTCTTATGCGGTGATGCGTTCCGACCGACGATCGAACTCTTCACACACGCACATATTGGACAAAATGTTAGCTTAGTTTTACTGATTCAAGCACTCTGGAACAAAACCAGTATTGCTGGGATTGCCAGGATGCAATGCTTTAGGGGCCCGATTTGCAGAACTGCGTCCTTACAATTTCTTTGAAAGACTACTTTCAGGTTGCGTAGCGATGAGGTTAGTTATAAATCTCCCCACTGCATTGATACGTCTCCACTGGTTGGGACAAGTAAACTGTTGGCCTTGAGAATGGAGGCTCGCAAGAAAAACGCAGCCTCAAGGGGGCGCTCCTTGAGAGTCCCCAGGCCTGGGTGTGTCAGGAAAGGCATTCAACATAATATATGTATAGGAATATATTCAATATACATATATATGTATATATATATATATATATATATATATATATATATATATATATATATATATATATATATATATATATATATATATGCCAAACAAGTCTCTATAGCACTCCATAATCAGACAACAGATACTGTACATATACAATCACAAGCTAATGATGCTAATATTGATCAATAAGATATCTATCTCTCTCTCTCGCTCTCTCTCTCTCTCTACATATATATATATATATATATATATATATATATATAGTTTCCTGACAATAATACTGGTCACACCATTTATAACTACAACAGTAAGACTGTAGGGCTCCTAATACCCTGGCTTTCAATTCACTACACTACAAAATATCAATATTATGTCATTCAATGAGGGGTTCTGCCCTCTTTCGTTAGCATAACCACAGCGACCTCGGCCTTCACTGCAAGTCTGCCCAGAGGGCTGTTGGAGGCTCTTTACTTACAGGAGCTTCAAAAACAAACCTCCGGCATCAAACACACTCGGCCGCACGTATACTATTTATTGCGGAAAAACAAACAAAAAAAAAGTTTTTTGGGAAGGTGAGAAATGTAGCCTAGCTGCGAAAGAGTCAAACAGTCACCTCACCTTGTATCTGAAGGCAGCTCACGGCTTATCTCTCTGACGGCACGTATGGCTCGACTTTCCGAAAAAAAAAGAAACAAATAGATAAATAAATCTGACGCACATTGTTCCCGCCTCAGTTCTCTGTGTGGCTGCCAACTGATAAGCCCTCCTTGATATTGCGATCCCCTCTTCTTCTTCAAGCGGCGAGATTTATTGGCCCAAATCGGGCCCGTTAATATATCCTTAAAATGCTGTACGGCGGTAGCGCGGCCCGCATAATTAAAAAATCAATGTGAGCTTTGCACTTCATCAACAGAATGGACAGAAGTAGAAGTGAATGAACGCAGGTGACACAGCAGAGCCGGGAGAGGAGCAATAAGGAGAGCGCGGGGAAGAAAAAAATGTTTGGAAAAAAAAAAAAAAAAAAAACAGTACGAGCGAAGAGCGGAGAGAACAAGAGCTTCCTTCTCTAATTCCACAGACCATTAAATTGTAATTTCAATGCCTGATATATTTATGCATTAAAACATTATGGTCGCCTACCCGACCAATTGCTATGCAGACGGAGCGTTTGCTGTCCACATACACACACACACACACATGCACGCACTCACGCATGCACACACGCGCACACACGGCTTCATAGGCGGCATGTTGAAAAGATCATTATGCATTAAATATACAAGGCTGCTCTGCGAAACAGCACGGCAGGCGGGCCGAGGGGGAAGAAAGTTTACAGTGGGGCGGATGTGAGGAAGTTTTGGAGACGCGCTGAAATATTAATACCTCCTCGCGAGCACGTGGGTGCTCATGAGGCTCGGCCATTAGCATAGCCCGTCTCCCCTTTAAGGTGCGGCTACGTCTTGTTCGCCGAGCGGCACTGCGCGACGGGAGTCGCGGGGGAATTGTTTTGACGTTGACGCCGCCGAAACGCGGCCCGCTCTTTAGCGAGAGCCAGCCACGGCGACGGCGACAAGACACCAAGACGGACTTTGAGAATTCCTCGCGTTAGCGGCAGCGGCGGCGCCGCTAGCCAGCAGTCACCTGAGGGAGCGTATGAAACACCGGGAGACGGCTGACGGACGTGTTGTTTTTTTGCGGGAGAACGCGCACGCTTTTTGAACACATCAAACCCAGAGCGCGTCTACTGACTGGTAACGAGGACAGTATTCCACGCGGCCATTATTCAATAGGCGGCAAAGCGGAGTCTCGAAGCATTAGCATATCACAGCGTTAGCACTGTGGTATTTTTTCGCAATTCTCGCTTCTTATTTTTCATCCAAACTGGCTTTGGCCCAGTGTGGTTTCTGCCTTACCACACCAGGTGCTGGCCAATTTATTGGGTACACTCAGTGTGCGAAATACCCGTCAATATCCAGGCAAGAGAGTCCCCATCCTAATGATTGTTGCTCAATACCAATCTAAATGTCCTTAACGTGTAGGAAGCCTCACAATAACCTGACAATATTTCATGGGTGCAAGCCATGACAGTCTACACAACAACACAGACAAGCACAGACAAAAAATGTTAATAATATTTAAAAGAAATTTAGCGAAGACATGTTAGCTACCCTGAGCAACAATAATGGACCCTCCCCCGACTATTTTGCACACTGGATACACTGGACCAGTAGCAAGTCCTGTATGTAACACTCTCACATCTTATGATGACCACAACATAACAACATAGCCGCTATGACTTCAGCGGAGCGAGTATGAGCCACACATTACCTCGGGGTCGGGGGGTGTTAGTGGAAAGCAGTATCTTCAATAACGTTCCGCCGGCGCCAGAAGGGCGGAAAGGGAACGTCTGAGACGTCGACGCAAAGCGCCGCAAGGCCAACGAGATAATGTCAGCGCGAGGCAGGAAGCACGCTAGCGTTAGCGTTTAGCAAAATGGGCATTTTGGAGTACACAATGACAACACAGACGCAACTGACTGATGATTTGAAAAACACATTGAACACAAATACTTATACTATACTATACTTTACTTATCATCATTACCTTTATTACCGTAGTTTAATTTTTTGAATGGGTAAAGATTTTTTAGCATTCAGCAAAATTCCACATGACGGCTGTAGAATTCTAGGGTGTGATGCTAAATACTTTGCTAGAGCTGGTCTTGCGTGTGAGGGGATGCTTGTATCACCGCTGACTGTCAACTGCAGTTTTGTGTTGACTGAAAAAGAGGAAATGGCTTTAAAAAAAAAAAAATGCATTATGCAAATAAATGCATTTTAGTTTCCTTAAATATGTAATATGTAAAGGCCGATACAATTAGGGGTGGAGGAGGGGGAGGGGGAAGGGACTGCGTGTGTGTGTGTGTGTGTGTGTGTGTAGAGGAAGAGAGAGTGAGAGAGAGAGAGAGTGCTCTGAGCTCATGTCACACAATCCATCAATGGCAGCTCTTGGTGCGGGTGGATCACTGCAGGTTATGGTTGCGCTCCCTAAGCATTGTGGGAGCTTGATGTATGTGCTGTCGACTGGCAGTTAATGAAACAGCAGCTGCAGCAGCGAGCCTCCCTCTCCGCCGCGACTCCTTCCACCCCCGCTCCTCTTTCCTCCCGCTATCTCCACCTCTCCCGTCCTCTCCGTCTTGTTTGTCTCCTCCCGCTCCTTATTTTATCTGCGGGAAGTCCTCCAAAGCGCGCGTGCGGGGGTCGAGGGGTGGGGGGGGTGGGGGGGGGGGTTTGGGGGGGGTTGGGAGTGAAAGCCTCTCGGCCGATTCGCATCTTCCCGCTGCCTTCTCAGCAAAAAAAAAAAAGATGCCACAAACACGCTAACAAGCTAGCGCATCCGCTCAAAAGTGCACGCTGACGCAAATGTTGTCAATGCAAACTCATTTTTCTGATGTTTAGTTTTTCACATTCATTTTGGACTGTTACTTAACTAAATTTGCCATCATCATCATCATCATCATCATCATCATTATTATAATTATTTTTAATTATTAATGATGGTGGTACTAGTAGCAGTACTCATCGTTGTCATCGGCGTATTGTTGTTCTTATATTTCATTTTCTCACTTTAACCGAAACAAAATATACAAAACTCAAGACTTCTGCTTCCGCCCTCAAGAAATGTAGAAAGAAAGAAAGAAAGAAAAAGAAGCGTCAGCAACTCAGCTTATACCACTTTTTGTTTCCTTGTACTGAACCAACTTGCACCAGCGCCTTCTCTTTGCTGACCAACTAACAGTCATGTACATACAGAAATACAGCCAGACTGCCATTTCCTGTTCGCTGCATAGGCCGACTACGCTACGGGAATGTGTTTGCGAGTCGCCTAGCTAAACTGAATCACTAAAACCAACAATGACAATTGTAAGCATACAGAAGACGCTGAAACTGGCTCGGTGAATGGTTGTGAGTCAAGCGATCTTTCACTCTCTACTAAATGAGCACAACTCCAAGGTCTGCGGCACACATTTCACCATGGTAAAGTAGGGGTTGGTCAGTAAAGGAGTGACACCTGACGTAGCAATGGCTACCGATGGGTACGTAGCAATTCGATTTTTTTTTTTTTTTTAAATGTGATAAACAAACACTAAAGCCAAACAGTGATGAAACAATGACTATACTTTGTTGACTTTTACACTTGAATATATTATTTAAAGAATAGTTGCTTCCTCTGCCATTCAACTTCACCATCGCAGAACTCATCTATCCTCAATCTGATGTTTTAAGCAGCTGGAGGAGGGCGGGAGAGGGCACGAGGGAGAGAAAATACTTTTTTTTTCCTCCTCCTCCAAACTGTTAGCCTCTCCTCCGCAGCATCAACAGCCCCCGCCATCCAATTTTCCCAAATAGCCGCTCTAAAGTGTAATGAGCTTCACGACTGTGCCGGGATGTGAAACCGCGCTTAGCGGAAGAACAGGCGTCAAATTAGCAGATTTACCACTAGCACCGCTATTAATTTGCGCCGCTCCCCGGGGTGGGAGGAGGGAAAATTTGAGGTGTTCCTCCCAGGTGCCTTGACAGCAGGTTAGCTGACGCGAGTCATCTCGTCAGACGCTCTCAGGTAGCAACATTAATTTCCGTCTCCCACTCACTCTGCAACTGAGGGGCAGGTGGGTAATGATTAACAGGGTTAGAACCTTATTTCGCTCTCCAGTCAATATGTACATGATTTATTAAATTCTTACAGGGTTACCTCGGCACTTCACATCTGATTTTAATTACAGCCGAGTTTTATCCTGGAGCTATCATCGCGGTGAGTTGCGTAATTGCCTCGCCCCGCTTAAAGGAACAGCTCGGTCAAAATTGAAATCCAGGCCGAGCCCGAGAACTTCGCGGTCTTTCTCCGCCGAGACTGAACAAGCTGAGGGGAGTGGTTTCTAAACTTGTTTGGGGAGAGCCAGGTCACATCAGTCAAACGCAAACCCAAGAAATGTCGGTATGAGAACTACATGACAGAATTAAGTGCAGGTGACGGATCTCTCGGGTAAAATGTACAGCGCCCCAGGCATGACATGGGGAGGAGGAAAGAAATGAATTGTGGCCACAAAACAGACGTGACGTGCGAAGAAAACACCAACTGGTCCCCACAAAATACTAATTTGTTCCCGCAAAGTACTTATTTGTGACCACGAAAAAGGTATAACTTATGCACTAAGTAGTCTATGAGATGTCCTTAAGGTAAGTGTCTTTTCCTAATACCTCCTTGTCAATATCTTTTTCATTTTTAGACACTTATATCATTAGGCTTGCGTTTGATTGATCAGGTGCTGACATTAGTAAACTGTCCCAGATTATTTCGTGGCTACAAATACTACGACTATTTTGTGAGCACGTTATAATTACTTCGGGACCGCAACTGAGTATTTCATGGGAACGAATTGAGATTTTGTGGAGACGGATTAGCATTTTGTTGCGTGCGTTAAATCCATATTGCGGCCACAATTTATTGACGTATTTATTTTTTCACGCCTCGTCATGTCCGGGCCTCCGTACAAATGTGCAAAAGACAGCGAGATTAAGCAGAATAACAAATGACCCCCTATCTTTTTCAGCTTTGCGGATTTTTTTTGTTTTTTTTTTCCAATGGCTCACCATCTTACCAACCTCATTTGAATCGCAGCTCAGCTCCAACGCTAATGCATTGCACGAAAGGCTATTCGAGTTGATGATTACCGGTGCAAAATTTGGCACAAATACTTTTGCCTCCCGCAAAAAAAAAAAAAACAACAACAACGCGTACAGCTTGAAGAAAAAATTGGTCGGAAAACCTGCATGAAGGTGACCCTGCAGCGAGCCCTGTGACCTCTGCGACCTCTGGGTGACTTAGCGTTTCAGAGGACGCAGCAACGGCGCCTACAGAAAACGTCTGACACCTTTTTTTTCTCTCTACAAAATGCGTTCCACGTGTCCTTGCCCCCTCCTCTATCTGTGACGGACAAGAAGGACTGTGACAAAAATGTCGATATTAGATGACCCCCCCCCAGCCCCTCCCTCCCCGGCACCCCCGAGCTTGAACACCGGTGGGATCAGGCCTCTTCGCCAGGCGTACAGTAAGGTTGATATTTTCCTGATCGGGAATGCGAGGGTATTACTTGTTGCGCTGAGGGAAAAAAAAAAAAACTATATATATATATATTAATATTGATAGAAGCGTTATCACTTACACCAGGGGGCGCTGAGATATCTTTAATCTTGGCCAAAAGAAAAAAAAAAAAAAAGGAAAAAAGGACGTGAAGCGTGACGCCCCTTTGGAGCATTCGTGCCATTGTTCCGTCTCGGAGAAGAAGAAACCCTCCAGGATACAAGACCAAGGAGCGACCATCGCTGCCCTCTCTCTCTCTCTCTCCCCCGCTCTCTGCTTCTTATTCTGGAGGTGGTGCGTTGGCGAGGGAGGGAGAGGGGGGGGGGTGCGTGAGTTATTATTGTGCTCAGTACATTCATCAAGCTACTCAGGGGGAAAGCAAAAGAGTGACAGACAAATATATTACACTGTCATCGACGTCACGAGACACCGTGCATAACAAGGCAGGACACCTATTCAAGACAAAAGGCGTCGGCATTTCTGCAAAGCAGCGGGGGGTGGAGGTCGCGGCGTCGGGGGAAGCTTGTTAGCGACGCCCCGCACCCACGATGCCGCCGCGGAAAAGCATCCGGTACGTCCAGGAGGCCCGGATCTGTTTGACGCTACAAGGTTTTAGATCAGCGGTTCTCAACTGGTGGAGTCTCGCGATCCACTTTTTTTTCACTAATAATAAGGGCGCAACCACATTTATTACACAAAAAAAATAAATAACAACTCAAGTCCACTTTCTATTATGTCTAGTAAATAAATAATGGAAATTATTGAATTATGTGTCCTGCAAAATGAATGCCCAACATTCTCAATATTCTCTCTCTCTCTCTCTCTCTCTCTATATATATATATACATATATATATATATATAGATAGACAGATACATAGATATACAGTATATATTTGTGTGTGTGTGTGTGTGTGTGTGTGTGTATATATAGTGTATATTAAAATCCCTTTTTTTTTAAAAAAAAAGAAAAGAAAAGAAAAAAAAAAGGGAAAACTGCTCACAAAGTTGTGTGAGAGCCACTTTTGGGTCAAGACCCAACAGTTGAGAAACGCTGTTTTAGATTTAATTGGTCCCAATAACATCATGCAAAATGACATTCAAAGATTTCTGGGGGTGGAGTTTCTTACCGTCCGCATGTGACATTAATCAGCCAGTAAATACAGTATGCCACTACTGGCCTGCGGTGGTTGCAAGAGCATCTGCACAGCGTTTCATGGTTGATGCACGCAGTGAAAAGAAACTTTTTTTTTTTTTCCTCCGGGCCTCAAGTTATTTATCTGCTTTCTGGTAAACATTTAGCAAAATTGCATCAAGTCAAGTTGGTGTCGCTTTCTCGAACGACGCACCTCAGCAGAATACATTCCAGCCGTCGTTCTGGTCGGACTCGTCTGATACACCCATCGGCCAATTTATCAGTGTCTCTGTTCTGACATCGGTTCAACTGCATCGACTGGCAATCCAAAGTCAACGCATTCCGACGCGTAAATGTGGCGAAGACAATTTGCCGTCAAACTGACATCAGAATGGGACAGAGAGGGATTTATTTATGTATTTGTTTGTTGGATTGTTGGATCGATCGATTGATTGATTGATTGATTGATTTTTTAGCTACTCTTCACTAGCAGGACATCACCAATGAAATGAGTATAGATCCTCTCGTTACTCTGGACTTTCAACTTTAAATTTAAATGTTGAATGTATTGAAAATATAAAACTCACTGCTCTAAATGCAAACTATTAATACATAATACAGTATTAGTCTTTTACAGTAAGTCATGCAATAAAATGTGTTACTTTGACAGTTCTTCCCTTTCTGGGAAAAAACAAATCTTTCCCATTGAGAAGTGGCAGGAGATGAAGAGACTGTGATGGCAGTTAACATAGGTCACTTGTTCTGATGCTTTGTCACCAACCAGAACAGGGTACTAGTGCCTTTTGTGACATCACAAACGTCTGACAAATGCTGTGTGGGTGCGTTTTTCAACTGGGATGCGCCTCAAAATAATCCATGAAATCCAGCAAATCGCATTGGACCGTTTGTCAGCGCGCTTGTTGCAATGCACTTTATTTATTTGTTCACTGTTGTTTTTTTTCGTGAAATGTACGACTTGATGATTTTTTAATTTTTAGCCCCCACCCCTCAAAGAGCCTTTTGCTCTTTGTTCAGGCTGCACTTGTCAATAAGAATCTGTTCTCAATTGCTTGCCTGGGGTAAATAAAGGCTTTAAAAGATATCTGAAAAAAAAAAAAACCCCGATGCAGCAGCTCGACAGCTCAGAGGTGTGCGGGCCAAACGTGCTTCGGCGCTACTCGTGCAGCGGTATTTCATCTCCAGTCCCCAAAAAAAGGAAAAAAAGAGAAGAGAAGAGTAGAGAAGAGAAGAGCAGTGTCCTTCTGGATGCAAAGACTGTGATGCAGTCCACCTCGCCGCCGCCGCTGCAGTCACAACATGATGAAAAGGGAAAGAGGCGAGCGAGCCAGGCTGAAGTGCTGACTTGCCAATAGCGCGGGTCGCAGACTGCAGACTAACCCCCCCCACCCCCCAGCACGCCTTAAGTGGGGCTGCTTAATGTCTGCCGCAGCAGCCACATTGTGTCTGTAACAAGAATCTGCTCCGCTTCCCGTCTCCTCCTCCTCCTCCTCCTCCTCCTCCTCCTCCTCCTTCCCCTTTCTCTGCGCCTCCCCTTTCATCTCTCTTCTCAAGTTTCTAAGCTCTTAATCAGCCGTTTCTCCTCCTTTGATTTGTGCGCTGCATCGTCACGCCACCGCCGCCGCCGCCGCCGCCGCCGCCCGATGCATGCGCAAATACGCGCCGCGGCGTGTCGGCACACAGATGTAGATTTGCACGCCGGCTTTAAACAACAACCAAAAAAAAAAAAAAAAAAAAACAACAAAAAGAAAAACAATCAATTTAAGTCTTTTTTTTAATTAGCCTCAGCCTTGGTCCGACGGCTGTTTCCTGCTCTGTTCTTGCTTCAGCTATGTTATAATGAGGCCCTCTTTTATTTATTTTTTTCTCCTCCTCCTCCTCCTCCTCCTCCTCCTCCTCCTCCTCCTCCTCCTCCTCCTCCCCTGCTCTGACTCCGTCTATCTCTGGCTTACTGTTCTTCCTGTTTTCCCCCCGCTGTATAAAAGCCTGTAATGATCGCGGAAGGCTGGGGAAAGATCAAAGAGGACAGTGACTTCTAACGCCGAGGATCATATGGAACAGACGCCGACCGTAACCCCACGCAAACAACCACCTGTTCAGATGGAGCGGCCGATAGCTGATCAAGGTGGGACTAATCTCGCTCGCTCCCCCTTGTTGTTTTTCTGACCGGCGAGGCCAAGTCCACACTGAAGGTTTTTTTTTTTTTTTTTTAATTTCTTACACATATGTTTTTGTTTCCCCCCCCCGCACCCCCCAGCTCTGTTTATCCTGTACCCGCACAGCAACATGTTTTGATCCACGCCCACCAACAAGGGCTCAAAGGAGACCATCAGGTGGTGGCAAAAACACCGGCCGATGAAAGGCGGTGAAAAAAAAAAAGAAAAAGAAAAAGATGTGATTGTTGATGTGCGGATGGACCGCCTGCCGGTTAGTTCGCATTAAGAAACAGGACTAATGGGGTGTGACGCGACACAACTGAGATGTACCGTCGCTGGAGTATTTAAATGGTGTTCCTTTTTGGTGGCCTGTCGAGTTGAATCGTAAACATTGCGTCGCTCTTGGAAAAGGAAGAACCTCTTTCCTTTCCAGCGTTCGGTTCGAAAATATCATTCCATCTTGTCTGAAAGGGAATTCCCCGACAATCGCTCGCTGCCTTCAAGGCCACTTCTCAAAAAAAACAAAAAAAAACAAAAACTGAGTCATCAAACTCAGAGCAGATAAATAACCAGACCAAAAAAAAAAAAAGCCACTGGATAATGCAGTGGGAAGAAATAAAACTCGCCAAAGCTTATACTAAAACGTGCCGTGGAGACGCTGTTGGCTTGGTTTTACATTTTTTTTGCACGCGTAAGCAAGACGCACACTGTTTTGTTGTTGTTGTTATTGTTTTTTAAAGCTAATATCACAACAGTTTTTTTTTTTTTTGCTCCATGGGAAATGTTGATAAAGATGAATGGAGCTCAAAAGGAGGCCAACACAAAAGTGGCCAAAAAAAAAAGCTGCATTTGACCGTTTGGCCAGCAGGGGCCGTCAAAAACGGTGGCGAAACGACTGAAAATGACTGGCTGGCGATACAGAAAGGCCCACTAAATTCATACCGTGACAAACTGCTCTGAATTTTTTGGGACGGTCCAATTCACTAATACAATGATTCATTAAATATTCCCTGATGTCCATTCGGCTTCATTTCAGTTGTGGCCGTGGCTACAGTACCGCCCCACACATCCATATATGGAATCATCCGGTTTCAGAACCAACTGGAAACTCTAGATGGCGCCGTCGTGTCAACAACCCGAGGCTCAACAAATCTCCAGTGTTTGCTCACTACTGTACATACTTTGCACTACTGGACTTACTGTAATTGTACCAGACTCATTACCCATTACTTCCTTGCATTACTCTCAATACCACTCATGTACAGACCACAATCATCAAAGTCATTGTATATCACATAATTCACGTGAATCTCAGCTGTATATTTTTAATGTGATATATCCTGTACATACCATTGGTAATATATGGCATCAATTCATAACTGCACTTTATGGCAACAGTTATTTATTAATTAGCACAATGACTGTATACATATGATACGTTATATCATGTGTGCATATACTGCGCATTTGTATTTAATTCATTGCTAAGCTAATCTTTCTGGTTGGATGCTAGCTGCCTTTCCTCGCTCCGTACACGTGACGTGCAATTACAATAAAGTTTAATCTAATCTAATAAATCGCGAGGCTTCAAACATCGCGGCGACTCCAACCGACGGTGTAGACAAAACTCACTTTGAAGCTGTCCCCCCCGTCAAGACGAGACGGTTCATTTGCTGCAGGCCGAAAATACCCAAATCACAACAACCACAACCTGTTCAACAAAACTCTTTTTTTTTTGGGGTTGTTTTTTATTTATTTATTTATTTATTTTTTGCCAAGTCCCTAACGATGTCAAAACCTCAGTGATAACAAACTGCTAAAAGTGACATGCCATCAGTTGGCATATCTCTGATGATAGAATGGCACTGGCTGTCACACACACACACACACACACACACACACACAGCAGAGCACAGGCCTAATGGAGTAGGCTTGGACCTTCATTCGGGCGCTGGCAGCTTCATCCCCTCCTCCCAACAGCCAGCGTTCACCTTTGATCAAGACCTAAAATGGCAGCGCCAGCTCGGCTGACATGTCAGACAGCTGCCAATTAGATCAGCTCACCCTCAGGCGACTGGATTCCAGCCTAGCAGCTACCCGGCGACTCTCCCCGTGCACACCATCGGGGCACCGGGGTGCGGGCGGGAGGGGTGGGGGTCGGGGGGGGGCTCCGTTGCCCGCTCCAATAACGGTGTCTGCTACTGGGGGAAGCAGATTTGTACAAAACTTCTTGAGGATTAATATTAATCATTGCCAAGTGGTTTTTAAGTCGGGCCGACAGGCCCCCGCATCCCCGCGATGGGTCACTTTTCAGCTTTCCAACGCTCATAAATTATTCCACTGGGCCAAATTTCCCCCAGGTTGGACTGGGTCCATGTATTGCACACACCCCGATGCTGTCACCTCCAAATACGACCAGTGTCAGCAGTAATGTCACACAAAATCGAACAGGACAGCGTGCGACGGGAAAGTTTGGATAAAGCTTATGCCCCCACTTTGCGCAGGTTATTCCTCGCCGCGTACCAAGTGGAAAGACCTGGGAGCGGAGGATGCCATCGCACAGTCACACAAAATGCCACCGGCGTCAGAAAGATGTAGACGTGCATTAAAAGGTACACACAACAGTACGAGAGGGTAGAGATTAGAATTCACAATGTTATTATTCATCCACGACCCTGCTAGTTAGTCTTGGTGGTGGCCAAAGGTGTTGGTGTATTGAAACCTGGACTTGTGAATGCTGTATATCCCAGTATTCATTACACTCTACACAGCAAAATCATCTGTGTTAAATTGACACTGACAGTGTCAAATGTAACACTGGAACGGTGTCTATATGTGTTAACACTTTGAAAAGAGTATGTTTTTTAACACTATCAGTGTTGTTATAACACAAACATTAGTTAAAATTAGCACTGGCTAATGTTCATGTCACTCTACACTGGTGTCAGTGTTATTAAATCAACACAACAAGACTACACTAGAGTCAATTTATTGGCACTCATGAGTGCTAAAAAATAACTTTAAGGGTGTAAGATGCTGCCAACCAATACGCCCCCAAATAATGTACCACCAACAACCCACAGTCCAATG
The DNA here is from genome assembly GCA_009823395.1 of Thamnaconus septentrionalis. Lineage (NCBI taxonomy): Eukaryota > Metazoa > Chordata > Actinopteri > Tetraodontiformes > Monacanthidae > Thamnaconus > Thamnaconus septentrionalis. The sequence continues at coordinate 3,430,403 of CM020515.1, read as the reverse complement.
CCTACAATTACAAAACACACAAGCTAATAACTTGCCAAAATGTTTTTTTTTATTGCTGTATAGGTACTTGGAACATGGAATAATCATAAAAATGGGACATGTGTTTCTTGAAAATGACATATTTTAAAGCGTTTTAAGATTGTGATTGATGTGAAATATAAATAGGAAGAGACAAGCATGGACTGATTCTGTTCATCTATGATGTGGCACGTTAATCCCAATACATTGCATCACGTTACGTTACGGTACGTCAAGTAATGGAAAGTTACATTAAATTGATTTAAGCCAAGTTACGCTACATCATGTTACGTCAAACGTTACCAGTCACAAGTTAAGTTAAGCATCTTTAAGCAACAGTTATGTTACGTTGGGTTGAGATAAGTTTGATTGTGTTGATCTGAGTGTGTAGCTGTGTGTAAATTAACGTTAAGTTATATCAAATGTAGTTGGACTTGTTGTGTTAAATTGGAGTGTTAAACTAAGTTAAACTAAAATGTATGTTACATTGTGTCAAGTTATATTTTTTGGGCTAATTTACGCTAAGTTAAGTTAAACTAAGTGGCCAGTTCACCTTACCGCAGTCACTACCAATGTACCATGAACATTCACTCTATGTAAGTTACACAACCTCCTTCAATCCGATTCCAATGTTGATCGATTCAGACCAATTTACAACATTTAATCTAATTACTTACAGTCCGTGTAATTACGCCTGCTGTTTTAAAGCAACCCGTTAAAAAATGATGGTGTGTTGTATGGCTCCCATGCGATAGAGGGAACAAAGGCAAGGGATTCTGCCCAAGTGCCCTTTATGACATCACAAACGGCTGTTCACCTGTACTAAAAGACCTGTCATTTCCTGGGAGATCACTGCTGGCCGAAACACGTATTCTCATTGGAAACACTGCTCGAGCGGATCTGATAGAAACACTGAACTTTCAAGGCCCAACCTTCCAACGCGGTGCAGCATCTGCATTGATTCATCAATCTTGATCCTCATCAGTTTAGAGGCCCTCACTTGTTCCGGTCGTGCATTTTGGACTTCCAACTTGACCTTTTTGATTTGCTTCAGGCTAAATCAGCCACCGAGCCTATTGAGGTATTGGACACAGTGATAGTGCTACATCAACATTACCTTGACCCTGCTGGCATAGCTCCATTATTGTTACTTCGCAGAATTAATGTGTCTAATACAATGTTGAAGGCGGCCGTGCACATTTGGAAAATGGTAACAGAACTTCACATATGCAGTAAGTTAAGCTGCTGGCAAGAAAAATCGAGGGGGCAGTTTTTGCCTGAGGGACGAAATAAAAAGGATTTAGAGAGAGAGACATTATCTTCTCCCAAATAACATGTTAGCCTGACCTTTCCGAGCCATTTGTGGCTTAAAAAAAAAAAAAAAAAAGCCTAAAGCTACAGCCGTGAAGTGAGCTATAGACAGCAGTATTAATGGAATATTCATAAAGTGTTTAATATCTCTGTCACTGATATTTTTTATGATATAGGAGGGAAGGAGGTTGGGGAAATAACCGAACCTGCCTCCTCCTGCTTGGCTGCATTTAAAAAGCCATATTGTGAACTAAGCTGCATTAAAAAAAAAAAAAAGGGACCTGGGGAAAAAAAAAATAAATTAAAACAGTAAATCCTGAGGATTAGTACATTTTACTTTTGTTTTGCAAATACAGACAGTTTGGGGAACCCCAGGCCAATTTAACATATGGATCCGCGCTGTTTAAAAACAGTGCCGTTTGGAGTACTGCAGTTTTGTCAAGTCAATCCGTCTTTTTCCTCAAGGACGGTAAATTCAGTGATGGAACTTGAAACCAGTTTTAATAGACTGTAAAACAATGTGTTATTTTATCTTTCGATTGTTAGCAAGAAAAATAGGACAACTAAAATCTTGTACTTGCCCTGGATGCATTACAAGGCACATTACCTAGCAGAGACATCCAGTTCTGACTTTGATGGAAGGGTGCACCTGCAGAGGAGATCATGCTGGCTGCGGCCAGCTGGGCTGGGAGGGAGAGGGATTCTAAATGCAATACATCACAAATATATAAGACGTCCAAAAACTTCCCCCCCCACACCTCTGTTAACCACAGGACAGGCATACTGCCCTCTGACATACTATTCCACTGTGTCAAGTGGGAATAGTGAGCACTTGGTTTTTGGCACTCTGAGAAAGTGTAGGTGGAGGACAGGAAGTGGCCCAGACTTTATAATCTCACTTTATTTATATATTTGCGTAACCATTTGCAAAAGGTTTTTCCTGCTGAGTCATTTTAACATTAAGATCAATATCTGGAATAGACCAATTTGTGCCAAAGTCTGTGCTGTTTGCATATATATATATATATATATATATATATACATATATATATATAAAAAACATAATAATTAAATTGAAAATGTAAAACTTTAATCTTGATCTCAGAATGCGCTGGTGGCCGTACCCTTCTTGTTTATACAACCGTTGTTTTTTTTTGTTTTTTTTTCCTGCAGTTGCAGTTGCAAAAATGTATGTGTATCAATGGTTACCAATGCCTGCCACTTGGGGTTTTTTAATTAAGATCCATGCATTATTCACGGGATAATGCATAGGCGGTTGAGCAGCAGTGGAATTACAAACTCCTATTTTTAATGCTGCGTGTTGCATATCTTTACATGGTACGGTGGTCTGTTTGGTTTGTTGTTAGAGGTCTTTCTTAGATAAGGTTACCAGGCTGCTGCTTAACTTGCCCACTGCTAACATCTCTTCCTACAAGGGCACATTCTTTTATTTTTCTCTTCTTTTTTTTCTTTTTTTTTTTTAAGAAAAAGGTACACAAAGTAAGCGGTCAGGCCCCGTGTGCTCCGAAGGTTCGCCCACTTGATATGCGAATGCTGCGACTGCCGATGTGCTCCTTCCCACTCAGAGATCAATACATGACTGGGAGCAGAAGGCAAACTTTACCCCAGGCAAGTACATAATCAATAGCCATGTGGGTTCTCGCTAATTAAACTGCCACATTAATATATCTCTCACTGGAAGCTACCTCTGGACCGGAGGGGGCGGAGGAGAGGTTGGTGGGGGGGGTGAGGAGATTGGATGGAGGGGAGAGGACATGGGCCAAAAGCCTCAGGGAGATGCAATTTGGGGAAACAGTAGATTTTTTTTTTTTTCAAGAAAGAAAACAGTAAATATAAGATATTCAGAATCCTTTGATTGGCCTGTGCCTCGGATAAACAAGCAAGCACAGCCCATGAGCATATGGCATCACATGTAAGCAAAGCATATAAGCAAAGTGGCAACTTGGAAGCGACACTGAAAAACAAAAGCCTGTGATTTACTTTTATTTTATTTTATTTTTCATCCGTTTTGTTTTGTTTTGTATGTCAGAGCCTGGCAGCGACTCTGAGCAAAAGTGATGCGATCATCCCTGAGCTGAGGGTGCGACCACCTGAGTTCCGGGGGGGATTAGTTTTGGAAGAGAGTAAGAGCAGGTTGCAAAACATTTGTCACACCTTCCTCTCCTGTTGTTCTGTGTTGTCGTGTGCATTTGTACTTGCGGGATGCATTGCAGCGACGCAGTATCTGTTATTGCTGTGCTAACTGGGTGTGCCAGGTGGAACCTTCCCCCACCCCCCCACACACACAGATTTGTCTCACGCATCCATCTGGCAGATAGCCCATATAGAGCTCGGTAAGGGAAAGGCACCTGGAGGATGACTGAGGATCGACAGTCTGTCTTGCACATGAATTCTTTCCTTTTTTTTTTTTTTTTTCCAACAGACTGACCATAAGATGGAAGACGATAACACACAATAAAATACCAAACAATATAGATAAATAAATGATAGAAAATGGTGTGTCAGACCGGTGAGTGAATCTTGACACTAGCTTTTGATGCGAGGGCTGATTTTCGCTCTCCACGACCGCCCCGTGAGCTTCTCCCTGTTTTCCTTTCCACCGAGACCAATCTTCAGTGCCTTGCTATTGTTATTTAAAACACACACACACACACACACACACACACACACACACCACCACTCTGATACAACTCGCGGCGCCCAAGCTAATCTCTTTAGCTGCAGCTAGGGCTTAGAGGTGCTTCCATTTGTGCCCCTTTTTTTCTTCTTCTGGTTCTTTAAAGGCAGCAGTGGCTTCCTGCTCCTCTCCCTGCTGATGACTGACAGCAGACTTGAAAAGCCAGCACCAGTTGAAAACACTGGCCAGACGAGCTCGCTTGTGACATATCATCTTTCCCTGTGCTGCTCCCTGTACTGCTTTGACCGTCAGCAAGCGAGCGCGCAAGCTAGCTGGAAACAGCCGGTTGCATCACCGTCGTTCTCATGTTTTAAGTGACACAAACGGAACATCTACACTTCCAGGACAGAATCGTCCCTCCTCTGCGCTTCTCTGTTGTTGAAGTTTCTTATTTTTCCCTGTAATGTTTGTTTTTTTATAAAGATTTCCCTTCCCTGGTTTGAGAGTCTTAGATAGGCACGAGCAAATTATGGTCCGGTGCCCAAGCGGCCTTATTAATCCAGCCCGCTGAACTTAAAGAAGTTATATTAATAGTAAGTAAGTAAGAATTAATTTTATTTTTTTATTTTTTTATTAATAATTTGTGGTGTTTTCAGGAGTAATTTCAATAAAAAGCTAAATATTGTGGGGCTTCAAAGACACATGTTTTGTTCTAACTTTCTATATATCCCATGACATATGTTTTCCTCCTGTGAGCTGGGTCACCAAAACACTCCATCCATCTGTCAAATTTTAGAACCCATTGTGGGCCCACCAGTCAAAAGGTTTGCCCACACCCGGCCTAAGGGGAGAAGAGGGTGTTGCATCTGCAGACAACGGAAAGCACATTGAGGCTTTACGAATAAAAACATTTTAAAATTGATGAAAAAATATTGATGGTCAGAGATGATTCACTGGACAATCGATGGCAAGTTAAGAAAGGGAGAGAGCTGCTACATGAATCTTATAGGAGGGAGCAAAGAAAAACAAAACTTATGCACGTTACCTAAAGCAAATTGTATACAATCCTTAATTTAAAATGAATATAAACATCACCCCAAGCCTGGCTGCACTGACTGGAGGCATTTGGATCATCTAACCCCCCACCCCACTTTTACTCATCAAACTATGGATCGAGCGTCACGCAAGCTAACGTACAGCACCTTGCGCATTCTAACGTGGAACGTGGACTGCGGCTACTTCAGGCGATCCGCTGCTTTGCCCAGGTGTCTCCAACCAATCAATCAATCTATTAAACCCCCCACCCTCCTCCTCCGGTCTTTAGGACTAGAGAGATGTCAATACAACTGCTTACCGACGTCAGTGCTGCCGGTGGCTCGATCGCCTCCTCCAGCACACAGACATCCACCTGTGACTTGACTCACCAGTGCCCAGCATCTCTTTGTAAC
>CM020515.1:3214988-3419988 GCA_009823395.1 Thamnaconus septentrionalis | reverse complement strand
AGGAGGGGGAGAGTGGGTGCGGGAGGGGGAGGCGGGGATGGAGGGAGGGAGGGAGGGGGGGGGGGGGCGCTAATTGATTAGCTACAGAGAGAAAGTCAGAAGCTTCATTTGCCAAAGTGCTGCTGGGCATGAAAACCCACCATCCACCGCCGCCACCACCACCCCCCCTCCTCCTCCTCCTCCTCCCCTCACTCCCCTCCCCCAACCCGCGCGGAGAGACGGAGGCAAGACACAGGCAATTGATACACTCTGTTAGGGGCCTTATCAGGGCGGCTGTGATCAGCCGCACCTCCAGGCCCCATCCTCTGCAGTTTAAGCACCGCCCGCCGCCGACAAGGGGAGCCCACGCTCGTGCACGTGGGCGTGCGCGCGCAGAGAGCGGTGCCGCCGAGCACGACAACGTCTCTCGGTGTTTACCCCCCCGCCCGCCCCACAAAAAAATAAATAAAAATAGAATAATAATAAGAGGAAAGACGGTGAGTGTTTGTCGTGAGGTGGAGGAGCGACCCTCCCCACCACCAGCCCCTCCCCCCCCCCCACTTGCCCCATCCCCCCCTTCCCAGGAGAAAATGACCTGCTACGTAGTGATTAACATCAGCTCTGGAGTGGATTGTGTGTGTGTGTGTGTGTGTGTGTGTGTGTGTGTGTGTTTGTACGTCGGCATCTCCGGCTTCCTTTTACACCGCGGTGACAGGAGCTGCATTATCATTCCCGCCCACGCGCCTTCCCCACAATAGCAACGTTAATATTACCGCCTTATGTAATGTTGGCTTTGAGCTTCATTTCCCTTCTGGAGAAATGAAAACCCGAGCGCCACACATGGATTCCTTTTTTTTTTTTTTACTTCTGTTGGCGTTACGCCGCCCTAAATGGCACACTTTAAAGGACCGGAAAGGAGGAAGAGCTACGAGGGCTGTCGCTTTGCCGTGACCCCAAAAAAGTAGGTGACCCGAGCATAAACATCACAGCTCCTTTGGGTGCGCGCTATAATTAGACCATAATAAGAGTCGGGCGGCGGAGTGAGACAATTTATCACATTTTCCCGCCCGTCACTCGGCGCGTTCTGCGCTCACGAGATCCCACATTAACTGGGCTGTAGTGTAAGTGCAGCGATCGGGCCGCTTCAGAGCCGGTTTGAGGAGATTAACTCGAAACGAGTGAGTCCGAGTAAAAGGCGCAATACTCGGTATCACCACCGGAGGATTTCACACCGGCTCTCCGCACGTCCTCGGCAGCCTCCAGCGCAGCGAACCCTGACGCTCTCTGGGTGTCGTGCAGTGGTCGCCCGCCACCAGGCTGCGGGGTCGGTACCGGGTGTCTGGGTCACTGGGGACCAGGACACACAGCAAGACTCAACCAAAAATATTTTATTCATCATTCGTCAGAGTCTGACAAATGTTTTGTTTTGAAAAAAAGAGGAAATACCATGACACCCGTCTTGCCTCTAGACCTGTGGTTTTCTAAATGGCGGCCACCAGGGGGCGCTAGGGGGCCGCAGAAAATTGTAGAGAAGGTTAGGAAAAAATGCAAATAAACGAATAAATAGAATTGTTATTATCAAATATTATCTAAACACTGATTAACATTATAATTAAATATAATCTATAACAATATATCAAATGATTGCCAAACATTCAGAAACATTGGTTCACGACGTTGTGTGTGTGGTGTCGGTTTGCTCCATTTCTCAAGGTGATTAGCTCCCGCAGCTTGTCTAGCTAGTGCAAAAAGAAATAGTTTGTGGCAAAGAAACTGAGGGAACAGACAAACAGACCAGCTGTGGGAGACACTGCTGCTAAAAACCTTAGAATTGGCCAAATAAAGTAAGAAAATATGAGGCAGCAGACATTAAGTGTGGCTTTACAGCCAGACGGAAAAATGTCCACGATTATCAACATGCTAGTTGACAGTATTCTGATTCTAAACACATTCAGCAATTATTGGATAGCAAACAAAAGTAAGAAAAAGCCATCTAAAAGTTGATGTTTTCTTTACATATTTTGTATTTTATTTTGTGTTATCTGATTGTTTGTAAGGGGCTTCCCAGCCAGAACAATGGCAGAAGCTGATGCTGTTTGGGGGGTCGTGGACTCGAAGCTCCTTGTAGTCACATGACACAGAACCGTAGCAGAAAATAGGTGAAAAAAAAAGTGGGGGAAAAAAGGTGACAAAATCATGACCATCACCATTTTAGTGGACAAATAAACAAAGCAAATAAGTGTGCGGACATCAATCCTAATATTTACTCTGTGTTGTTTTGTTTCCCACCAAATTACAACTCAAGCCATCGTTTCAGCAAACCATGTTGGTGTTAGCATTGAGCGTCCGTTAGCTGCTATTTGTTGTTTAGGCAATGATGACAAGGACGTTACTACACAGTCCGAGCAGCACAGAGAGAGCTTGTGTTGTGTCACATGGACTGTGACAACACTCTCCACTGTTCTAGCAATATTTGTTTTTTTTCCAAAGTCTAATGTGTAACAGAGAGTAGCATCTTATGCTAAGAGTAGCATCTTATGCTAAGAGGGCCTACTGCAAATGAAGCTAATGTCACTTCTGGTTTTCTGATGTCAAGGTAAAGTTGTGTAAGCCCTGCGCAGATCCTCATTCTAAGTTAAGGTTACTGTAAATATGAGCTGGTACAATAAGGCCGCCTTGGAACGAGTGCCTTTCCTATTATGTAAATATAAAGGCTGCATGTTATTAAAAAGAAACAAGAGTTCGCTTTGCCTTGACTGTTTAGTGCGCTGCTGCTTTTTGTATTTACATTATTTTATTACTGCGCGCAATTGTGTTTGTTCTAAAAGACGCAACGTCAAGCGCACTGCTACTTCCGTGTCCAATTTTCTTTCAGTTTGGTTTTATGTTTATTCTTGGTCCCCAAACGTTCGTCCGAGTTGTGCCTTTGTTTTTTTGTTAAAATTGCTTCTTTTAAAATGCAAAGAAACAATTTACTCTTGCAGATGTGCCTCATAGATCAGCCGGCCTGCGAACCCATAACAGATGAGTACCGCGTCCAATTTGAGGGGAACCTCTTAAGATGTTTGTGAGTTTTCACGGAAAGCAATCAATCCATTCATCCATTTAACCAGCCATCCATCCATTGTCCACCTGACCCTTCATCCATCCATCCATCCGTGCGTCCATCCATCTATTTTTCCATCCATCCATCTTACGCATCGTCCATGTAGCCATCAATTCGCGCAGTCATACCACCATCCTTTCATTTATCCAATTGTCCACCCATCGATTTATCCAACCTTGGCATCATATCAAACGTGTCAATCTTGGGTCTCCCACGTAAGTTCCTCCCAAGGCGTCCAAGAGGCAGGAGGGACGCATAATCCCTTTATTTCCTCTTCAGATTTATGGGACCGTTCAGGGTCTCTTTCTCCGTCAGAGAAAGTTGTGTCGGGGAAGCATGCTAATCAGATACCCACCCCAGCCGCCTGGCTGGAGTCGGCCGCCGGTTCGATTTCGATTTTTTTTTTTTCCCCTGGATGTCCGAGCTCCCGGCCATTTCTCCCCAGACTGAGTCCAGCAGCGACTCTCAGGAGAAATCTCGCTTTAGCAATCTAATCCTTACGGTCACTACTCAAATCTCATGACCATAGGTGAGAGTTTGAATGTTGATAGACTCGTAAATTGAAAAGCCCCGTCCCCCCGGCTCGGCTCTCCTTTGCGGCACAGTGGTCTGGTACAATGCCCGCGTTGCTGCTGAAGCAACACCGAGCCAGCCGTCTATATGACACGGCGACTTCCCATCACAAATGAAAGAACCTGCGGCACGCACACCTCCCTGCCGTCCTCCCTCGGGGCTTCTTGGGAACAAACAACCAATGTCTCGCACGGCCATGAGAATTACCCACAAGTCAGGACAACACCAGGGTTCTTTTTTTTTTTTTTGATACCTGCGGTAAATACAAGTAACCGCCTAAAGGACAGTGCCACAAATACAGAGAAAGACGAGAGAGACGCCCTCAGAAAGCGGCCGACAACATCGTGACGTTGTGATCCAACGCGATACCTTTCAAAACGGCCACATAAGTTTATTCAGCCCAGTGTACAACTGACTTTTACTTTTGTTCACGCCCAATGCACCTGTGCCTATTGAGACCGGCCAATACTTCTGAATAATTCAGAGTGACATTTACACAGTGCTGAACAATGGGAGAAACACGGATGGGTTTAGCCACTTTCGCTCCAATATGCAACTCGGGTGGCGGACGGGAGCAGATCAGAAAATGTGAAACTAAAAAAGAACAAGCAAAGTCAATCTTAAAGGGCTTGCGCGATAACATCTCGGATTTCAGAAAGCTTCTGCTGCTCCAGGCCATAGCACTTGTTTCAGATCCGCGTGAAATCTAAGAATGGGTATAAACTTCCAAACAGGTGGATACGGCCGTAGATTGGAAGTCCACAAGCTTTCATCACTTAATGAAATCATGTGGGGGGGGGGCAAATAACAAATAAAAAAGAAAGTTTGTATTAGATGGGAGACAAAGAGGATTAGACGTTAGGTTTAAAGCAGATATCAAACTACAACTTTGATGACGCGGCATACATTTCATGCATTATTTAGATTCTGAGCTTGAAGGCTAAGCATAACAAAACAACACCTCACTGAGGGCTTTCGGACAATGAGAATGGCTTATGTCTGCTGATTGAAAAAAAACCCTCAAAAAGTGCTTTAAAATGATCAATAATGACAAAAATTGAACGGTTACGTCTAAAATGACAGATTACATTGCTTGCCCACTACTCAGGTCTCTTCAAAATACTTTAAAGCTCCCATTTTATACCCATTTTCAGATTTATCCTCATCGCAACCTCCGATGGAGAGGCCGCGCCGAAAAATTAGACTCTGCAGATATCAGGAAACACTATATTTAACGTTTTGTTCAGAGCCTCTTGGCAAAAAAGCTCAGTTTATGTTTACCGCTGTAACTCAAGCTTTATTGTACACTAAACGTGTTTGGAAGGAGACAAAAACGAGGTGGCTGCAAGGGTGTTTCAACAAGCTGTTTGCAAGCCAAAGAAGTGAAGGACTCCTTCTCCTTTCTGGTGGGTTCGTTAGGGTTATTATCGTTAGAGAGCAGCGGCGAGGCAAATTAAAATGAGAAATTCGTCAAACATCCTCTCTCCATCTTACTTATAAAGGGCATTTCAGCTGACTCTAAGAGGGCTTAAGCGCACTTCTTTGCCCTTTTAATACAGAAATGTTGCCACGCCTAATTAGGCCACCAGCACTGCAGCTACACGCTAACCTCGGTCGCCTGGTAGCCCCTTTAGTTTTGTCACAATTAAAAACTATCCGCAGCTACTAGGGATGGATGGATTCATGGAAGAAATCTGAGCCGCTGGTTCATCACACGCTTGTGGAAAATGTCATCTGGCTAATATGAACTCCGCCGGCGCTGTTGTAGGTACGAGCAGCTTGGACACATTTGGTAGATACACTGCCGCTCGCTGGCTATACGGGCAAGAACATTTTCTTACGCGTTTGTTCTGTAATGAGAACGGCAAAACCTTCAGCATGATTTGAACGCCCTCCAGTGCTTTCTGCTTAGTTCATCCAAACTGTTGACAGAAACTGGTGGAAAATCCATGTTGACATGCCAGCGTGAACGAGGTGGAAGAGAGAGCTAGCCAAGCGTTGCACAGTACAGTAACCATGGCGGCGGGACTCAGGTATGTCTCCCCTTCTTGCAGTGCCAGACTGTTGCAACGATGTGTCAAATGTCAGACTGGCCGATTATTTCAGTTATTTGCTTGACTACAAGACATGATTTTTATTTTTATTTTTACAGTGAAAAGTAGGGTCCGCCAGGGGGTCTAGGGGGGCTGCAGAAAATTGGAGATATAACTGGAGATACATATATATATCTATATACACATGAGCAAGATATTTGTAATTATGCAGCAAAGAAAAACATGTTAAATAACTAAGGTAGCTATTTTGAAGAATTTAAGAATTTAAATATAAAACGTCTTTGAGTTATTTTCCACTTTTATTGTTTCCTACATAATTCCATGTGTGTTATAAATTATTGATGCCTTCAGTGAGAAACTGCAATGTCAATAGCACGCACAAAACAACATATACCAAACTGAACTCTGATGGAAAATTATAAAATTTGCAAGGCATTTCAGAGAAATCCACACAATTAAGACACGAAAACTCTGCAAACCAGCTGCCTGGCAAAGTTATATTGGTCCAGTGTTGGACTGGAATTATTGCTAATCATGCTCACAGGCCCTGTCTCATCAAATCTCACTTTTTTTAAAAAACAAAAAGGGAGCTCTAAAAATATTTCCAATAAAGAAACACGGGAGCCGGCTAGCAGCGCATTTTCACTATTAAGCTTCGGTGAAGCTCATTAAAAAGTCACCATAAAGAGGGACTTTTATGACATAAAGAAACCCCCCCATCCCCCACCGTGTCTGTTAGTCGAACAGTAAAGTTGCTCCCTGACACCTCCTCCGGAAAACTAATTTGCCGGCAGTGCTTACTCGCCGACTCCAAAATGTTGCCTGCCACTGTCCCGTCCCGCAAAATGTCAAAACAAAAATCGCACATAATTGCGCAAGTCCCACGGTGTCACATGCCCGCGCAGCAAGCCTCGTGTTCCTCTAAATTACTTGTAGCTAACGTGACAGGCTGCCATTTTTTTTTTTCTCCATTAACCCGCAATCAGAAAAAAGAGTAAATATCTCGGCAATTAATAACCACCGCGAGTGATTACGGATGGGTGAAGAACTGTTTTCATTATAGTAGTACTGCCTTTCAGATGAAGTTTTTATTAAAAAAAAAAATAAATAAATAAAACACCTGAATAATCAAGACGGGTAAACAAGACATCCAAGCATTCAGGTGGGGTGGGGGGTCTGTAACCAGTTTGGTTTTAGAGCGGCGTATGTGAGTTTATTCAAAGGGAACATTTATTCTCCCAGGTAGATACAACACTCAGCATTCAGAAGCGCTAAATTCTGCCTTTGACCCCGGCGGGGATAAAGAGGAGGTGCTGACAGTTGTTCTTTGGCGACAATGGGAAGTCCCTCCTTGGCTCGCAGCATCCAGCCTGGCCCTTAAAGAGTCTGCCTGTCAGTCTGTCACACACGCGCACACACGGAGCGCACACACGGAAAACATTCATCTCGGGGAGGTCATTTCAGCCGCTGCTCTTAGAAATTCTCCCACTGATGACTTCAATTCAACATTACGGGCGGCTGAGCGGGTTTGCTGCGGCGGCACAAAAACAGATAAACGGCCCCGTATTAGAATTTTTCTTCTCCCTGGTAAATTTAAGCGTCTCTCTCTCTCTCTCTCTCTCTCTCTCTCTCTCTCTCTCTCTCTCTCTCTCTCTCTCTCTCTCTCTCTCTCTCTCTCTCTCTCTCTCTCTCAGAAATTCCTCCTCCGCCTTCTCTTTTACGCTTAAAAATCCCCTCCGCCCCCGGCCATTCTTTTCCAATCCCACGGCCATTTCGACCTACGGTTTCGAGCCGTTCGTCCCACTGTGCCGTGTTGTTTTAGCGTGACCCGCTCCGTTTTAGCAGGGCGACGCCACAGGATCCGAGAACACCGGATGGACCGTGATCGAGGTGCTCAACGCGACAGAAACGTGCTTGTCGCGAAAGTCGAGGGAAGCGTTTTTGTTTTTTTTTGTTAAGATAAACCAAACGTGCGGTTGAACCGAGAGTCCGATTGACTGACTGAACACTCTCAGATAAGGACGGCACACAACGATGTGGAGATGTGTGTGTCGTGAATTATTGGTCTATCTTCCCTGATTGCTCACCGACACATAAAACCAAAATGGGGAAAAGAAGAAAAAGAAATCACAAATCCTCGAGATTCTTTACATTTTATTGGGCCTCGAGGGGATATTTTGAGCTAAACTGTTGTTTTCCGTGTCTGCTTGGCTGCAGACAGCTGTGAAATTGCTTATTATTTAGATATTAGCAGGATAAAAATAAAGGCCTCCTCTCCACCACCACTTAACCCTTTTCCAATCCTATAACTATTGGCCATTCTTCTACTACCATATTTATTTGCGAAATCCACAAACCTAACGGAAAATGACAGAGCCCTCAAGCATTTGTCTATTGAGCAACAGGCAGACGTGTAACAAAGATTAAGTGTGTAATAATTTGAGTTTTGAAGATAAAACAGCGACATCAAGTGGTTACATTTCAGATCGCGGCGTCTTTCCTTCCCCCTCCTGACCTTGCCAGTGTACTACAGTGGCCTGCGCACCCAAACCTGGATGCCCCGTCCAGTTTCTTCTTCTTGGTTTGTTCAAGGACATGAGCATTCACCCTGATTATGAAACATGCGTTCAGGCAGCTGGATTGTTCACACCAGGCTTCCTTAGAAATATGGCGGTGCAAGATGGCAACTGAGAGCAAGACCATTGATCTTTGGATATTCTATATATATAAGAACAGTTCTACGGGTAAGAAAACCAAATTACTTTTATTGTACTGCAATTATACACTTTTGTTCATGTACCTACAGGTAGTATGTTAAGCTTTAACCAATATAAAAGTCATAAATCAAGCAAATATTACACACTGGACCTTTGAAAGTGAGCCTAAAATGAGTTTTGGAAGTTGAATGTGTATATGGGGATGAGGGCACTTTATATCTACAGTATATACGTATATTTGATCCCTGTCCGCGAAAAATCTTGTGAGTCCGGGGCAGACAGAAAAAAATTGCAAAAAGAAAAAATTCTAAACCCTAAAAACATTTTGAAAAGGTTGAGCCAGTGGTAATAAATTCCAACGTTACAAAGTTGACTGTTGTATTGTGCGTAACGTTTTGCCTGGCTTTGTAAAAAGTTGTTGGAACTTCCACTGGAGGGATTAATTAAATGTGACTGTCGATTTCCCCTTTTCTGGTGTAATGACCTGTAAAAACACAAGTGCGCTCTCCAAAAAATATATATATAAAAAAATGAAGCGACTAGTTGTAAATGCCTCTCAAAGCTACAACAACCCTGAAGGTGTTTGTGTCCTATGTGGCCTCTAATTCCACAGGCTAAACATATTTACCTAATCACTGTGATGGTTTGTTTTGAGTTTAAGGCTATGCTTATCCTTTATTTGCTCGATTATGTTTGCCTTAATTGGCTGTGAATATTTTTTTTCAGTTTTTGAAGAGATAAATAGATATATATCAGTTTAGATGAAGGTTTTTGATAATTCCAAGTGAATTCAATACACTTTAACTTCAAAAAACTCCAAACAACAAGAGCTGTGAGTGATATTTACTGCCGCAACATTAGCCTTGCTACTCCCCTACTGAAAGAAATTGCACTTGGAAACAAAAGTGGTGTCCAAAAACTTTTTTTTTTTTTCAACCAATTTCCCAGTGTAGCTGATGCGAACGGCGAGGTTCGAGACAGAAAACTGTCTGGGTTCGGCTGAGGGCAGTACTGCAATCTGCCTGATGGGAGCGGTTCAGATGATGCATATTTTAAACGTCAGTTGCAGCCCCAGTCAGAACAATTCCACTTTTTCCATAATGCAAAATGTAGGTACTTTGATTGTCTGCATTAATGCCAATGTTTACAAACTCGAGTTTTGTGTGTGAGGGGGGAGCAACCAGACACAAAATCACTTCACTGCTTGATGCCAAAGATGTGCGCCGCATCTATATCCCAATAGACGTGCTGCACATTACTTTGCAAGAGAGACTTTGATCCGGCTACCGAGACCAGCAGGCTAGAAAACAGATGACTGGCAAAATGCTCTTGTAAAAATGGAGCTAATTGTACAGTAAAGCTGGACTAAAAGTATATGTATATAGATATTGAAATTGATATTGATATTGATATTGATATTGATTTAGTCATCTATAAAACGCTGATGTATATGTGTATATATATATATATATATATATATATATATATATATATATATATATATATATATATATATATATATATATATATATATATATATATATATATATATATATATATATATATATATATATATATATATATATATATATATATATATATATATATATATATATATATACATATATATATATATATATATATATATATATATATATATATATATATATATATATATATATATATATATATATATATATATATATATATATATATATATATATATATATATATATATATATGTATATATATATATATATATATATATATATATATATATATATATATATATATATATAAAAATAAAAACAACCAAATTTATTCAGAAATCAAATATTTTTATACAAGTTACTTTTGCCTCTTCAAGTTTCTATGTGTATAGAAGTACTGAAGTAAATTAGAACTTTATGCATGTTTCTTTTCTTTTCCTGACTCTTTATATGTACATATGTATACACACACACATACATATATATGCAGATAGATAGATAGATAGATAGTAACTTCTAACCTAAATCTAATCCAAACTGTGTAATTTTATCCAACTCCAACTGTGATGGCACTGAACATCACATCATGGCAAAACTAACAAAATACAAACATGCATGTGAGTGTTGAGTGCTGCCTCTTGTTTGACGAACAATTCCTCAGCATCCTCCTTGAAACAGGAAATACTGCAGCTCTATCGGGAGAAGAAAAATAAAAGAAGAAGAAGAAGAAGAAGAAGAGGCCAAAGCCAGCCAGCGACTCTGCGCTACGGAGCCAGCAATCAATACATGACTTCAGCATTTTATAAATGACTAAATCAATACCGATTTTTTTTTTTTTTTTTTTTTTTCTTTTCCTTTTCATATTTCGCTATTCTAATATATTCTGACAGCAGGCCAGGGCGAGAGGGCAGAAATACCTTAGGACGGCATTCACAATGCTCGACAAACTTCCTTCACATCCACCATTGAGGATTACAATTCATCAGATTTTTTTTGGACAGGGATCAATAAGCCAGGAAATGCAGCTCATTCTCATACAGAAAATACAACGTATCACACTTCCACCGGGGACGAGTCTGGACCAGAGAGAGAGAGAGAGAGAGAGAGAGAGAGAGAGAGAGAGAGAGAGAGAGAGACGATGACGTGATGGAAGTGGAGGGGTGCGAATGACTCAGGTGGAGGAAGAAGCATCGGAGGCGCCGGGGCTCAGACCAGACAAGGGCAAAGTACGGCCCGGGGGCCGTATGCGGCCCGTGAAGCTTTTTAATTCGGCCTGCCAGACTTCAAGAAATTACATTGACAGTAGGTCAGTCATAAAATAGCTGTATTTCATCCATGTCTTCAGTGTTTTAAGAGTCATTTCAATAAAGAGCTATTGTTAATATACATATTCTGCTGAAACTTGGCTTTGGTTCGTTTTCAAATGACATTTCAGCACGTTTTCAACATATTCAATGATGTATTTTTTTTTTTTGTCTCCCATGAGTTGAGTCACCGAACCCCTCCATCCATCTGCTCCTGCTCCGGCCCCCTCTGTCAAGTTTTTAGAACTCGCTGTGGCCCCACCAGTCAAAAAATTTGCCCAGTCCTGGATCCTGGCTTAGACCCTGCCACCGGACCTGTCCGCCTTTTATTTTTTATCTATTTTTTTTTTCCACCGTATTATTGATCACGCCCACAGCGCCCTACCTCCAAACCATCCTCCCACCCACTCACCCCTACTTCCCCAGCCCCTCCCCCCACGCCGGTGCACCGCTTACCACGCGAAAGAAGGCATTTAGGATGTGAGAATTATAAAACATTGCCTTCGGACATGATTAAAAACACTGTCAATGAAGGTAATCTGGGCTTATGCAAATGCCGGCGATATTGACATTCTCGTCACCGAGATGGGAACAGTTTGCCGTTTGGTCCACCATTTGGTTCCCCGAGTGGAAGATCTCGCCGAGTCAATAGGCGGTAATGAAACTGGTCTTTGCCGCCCCCGCCAACCCCAAACCCCACCCCCCGAAGGAGGGACAGGCCCTCAATCTCATTTCTTTTCTTTTTTTTTTTCACTTTCTGGAGTCTGTGAATATAGAACATATAATACAATACCTGTATTATACCTGTACAATATGTAAAAAAAAATACACAAGGGGGTTAGCTTGATGCAAATGTAAGTCGTGGGATTCTATATATTCTATGTCAGTGTTTCTCAACTGATGGCAGCAGTTTTGATTGGGTAGCGGCCCCCGCATGGACAGCATTTATAGAGAAAATGTTGGGCATTTATTTTGCAGGACAAATCATTCCATTCAATAATTTTAATCATTCATTTACTGGACATGATAGAAAGTGGCCTAGCAGTTTTTTTTTTTGTTTTTAAGTGGAATAAATTTGGGTCACGACTTCATGATGGGAAGGAAAAAGAAATGTGGTTCCCGAGACTCCACCAGCTGAGAACCACGGCTACACGGGACGTCACGTTGCTGCCAGTTTTACATAAAAATTAAATCGCGAGACGCAGACAGGCCCCAGAGTCGCTGGAACGTTTGATGGAACGATCGATAAATTGCCCCGATGAACAGGTGCAGCGCGAGGACTCCTCCCACCGTCTGTTTTTTTCCCGTTTTTTATTTTTCAAAGTTCGAAGGGCTCGTGTATGAAAATTGCTCTCAGCTCGCCTTCGTTTTCAGAGTGAAAAACAGACCAAGGAAAAGGTACATTTTGACAGAAAAACGCAATTCTACTGTCTTACCGTGCGCTTAAGCCTCCTCTGTGCGATAGATCTGAAAAATCTGAAAGCGCGCCAACTGCCGAGGCGGCGCTCAGCCGTCTGTGTCCGCATACGTTTGCCATTATAGTCACAGCTTTCCTGGATTTGACACCTCTCTGAATGTACAGTATACTCCAACATCCCACACGTTCACTCATCTCCCTCGCTGCCTCTCTGTCGTGAGCTAATGAGATACCCGGTGGCGGTCCGTGCATTTCACATTCAAGCCTTTAGTGACATGGTACTTAGTCCAAATGAAGTTAATACACCTCATAATAACATCAATGCTGTCAAAACTCATGAAGAAATTGCGATTTTAAGACATTGGCCAACAAAGTTTTAATTAGTCCTGCAAAAGTAAAGCAATGTGGGTTTCAACAAGTTTGCCCAATAAACTGTGCATTGCTACCGTTTCAAATTAGACACCAACAAGACAACAAGACAATAACAAAACAAACTACTCCTTGAAAATAAAAGTAAACAGATTATTTCCATTTGATGTCGAGAATATGCAACAGGAAAAAAAAAAAAAGAACAATAACGCGCCTAGTTATTCACGTTATGAATTGCAGATGATTCGGCAATTTACTTTCTCCTCCTTCCACCATCGGATTAATAATTAAGTTCCGTCCGGCTCTCATGAGTGCTTATCCAATCACAGTTCAGCGTAAAGCGAGCTAGCTGGCCTTGGAATCACAGACTCTGATCGCAACTGACTGTGGCGGCGTGTCCGTTACAGTTTTTTGCAAAATAAAAGCGATATTTGTAAAATTTTGACAAAGTACAATTGCTGGTGTTTCCAGCGAATGGTGTGAAGCGCATAAGCGGTAGTCCTCGAAAAATCTCGTCTCGCGTGACGTAATTCTCGAAAAATCTCGTCCCGCGAGATGTACGAGAATTAAGTTTGCGATCGACTACGTTTACGTTTGTTTGCCGTCAAGAATGGTAGTAATATTTTTCTCTTTGATTACTTATTGATTAAATATTCCGTCTCCTCCTCCATCTAAACATAACGCGCCATTTTTACTTGAAGTGAACTGCTAACGTAACCTGCGTGCGCATTATACCTGTACAATATGTAACGCGGAAATGCGATTAAAGTGTTTCCATGACACTTCTGCGATATACTTCTGTATCAATACATCTGAAAAACCACCTCATGAGAGCGTAGAAACCTTTTAGCGATATTTGAGAGGTTTTTTTTTAAATTTAGGCATTTCCAATAACAGTTTTTTATTGCGATATTTAGGTTTTGCGCAAATCTAGGGGCAATTGAAACGCAGCTACTGTCAGTTGACTTAGCTAGCTGAGCTAGCCGAAATATGTTTGGATAAAAACTCTACCGCAATATACAACACTGGAAGAAGCGGAACCAAGTGGATAGTATGACATGAACAAAACAGACTATGGAAAACAACTTTATTATAATAATTATAGGGGAAAACTCACTTCTTTGAGTGTGTTTAGGGCAGCAGAGAAGGCCATGCTAACCCTGACG
This sequence comes from Thamnaconus septentrionalis, assembly GCA_009823395.1. NCBI lineage: Eukaryota > Metazoa > Chordata > Actinopteri > Tetraodontiformes > Monacanthidae > Thamnaconus > Thamnaconus septentrionalis. The sequence continues at coordinate 3,405,813 of CM020515.1, read as the reverse complement.
GTCCTCCACCGTGAGATACCATCTTAAAAATGCCGCAGAACCTTCACCGGTCTGAACGTTCAGGATGAGCTACAAGCAGAAAACCTGACCAACCAGATGAAACGAAAGGCGGCGGGGAGGCGGCGTGGAATACGCGCCGTGGAGCGAGCATTCGGGAGGAACTCTGCGAGGCTCTTCTCGCCCAGCGCCGTCGTAATTTCGGCTTCCGAGCTAATGGAACTCCCGCCGTCCCCAGCCGAGTGCTTAATATTAGCGCAATTGCCATGCTAATCATCTAAAGATACTTAATGTAAGTGCTCCAGCGCCAGCGTGCGTCCTCATTGCGAGCCCCGTTGTGTACGTCGGCGCATAAAGCCCCCGAGCAGGACGAGTCCCCGCAGTCCCGCAGGTGGCTGCTGCATTGTTTTATGGGGGGGGGGTTTAAACGGGGCGGTAATGTCTCCGCCAGCGACCATGTTCCAACTTCTCAAGTGTTATGACTCCACCGTGGGGAGGAAAAAAAACAATTAAAGAAAAAATAGATTTCACTGGTTAAGCTCCCAGTTGATATATACATTTGGTTGGAGAAAAAAAAAAGAAGCATTTTAATTTCAGTAGCATAGTGCTGGGAATTTTGTTGGAGCCTTACTGCATTTTAATCCCGATTCACTGAAGAGCGTTTTTGCAAACAAAGATACTTTGCTATTGTACCTAGGTACATTTTTCAGGTATCTGAACTTTACTTGAGTATTTTTTTTTCTTTACTGTCTACATTTATACACACACGTGTGTACTTTCTGCCCCTTACATTGGAAAAACACGACTGCTGCCATTGTGTTTTAAAGTCTTTAAAAGATACACATTCTGTCAAAAGTAACTAACGTCATCAATGTAGCTGTTGCTGCTCCAAGTGCAGCTATTTGCACTGCGCTGTTCAGTACACAAGTTAAAGGTTTACAGTAGAGAAGAAAATAAAAATAAAGAAAATAACATTTGTTTAGGGTCATTAAACCTGTCAACATGCGTGTAGCAGTGAATGTACAATGTTTTTACTTGAGTGCATTTTCAGAACCCGCACTTTCTTACTTTTATTTGAGCAAAGGACTTGAATCAGTACTTTCATCAGAGTTTTTTTGTTTTTTTTTTTTTTTTTACACAAATATCCGTACTTTTACTCAAGTACAGAATGTGAATACTTTTGCCACCGCTGCCATCAGGTGATGGGAGCTGCGTTTCAATCGATTCAAACCAGGACGACAACAAAAACAAACGGGATCAGGAACTCCAACCGTTAAAAAAAAAAAAAGGAACGCGACAGTGCACAATTCCGCTGCCGGTCAGCGACAAAACCGCTGACGTGTTACAAAAAAAAAAAAAAAGGCACCATCGCACAACGATAAATTCGGAGACGCCAACTGTAACGTCGTTCCCTCTTCGCTTCCAGCTCCCTCTTTTATCCATCTTTCACATCAGATGTGACTCGGCCGCCGCCAAGAACGATCCACTTTGTCATTAAAAAGAGAACAGCCAGTGCTCCTTTAACGCCACATCGTACGACAGGCTGCCCTGTGGTCCGCCTCGCGCTGACAGACGTGTTGAGGAAACTAAAAGGGGCCCCAAAAAAATCTGTCTGCTGGCAATGTTTTCTCCGCCGCCGTGGAGGAAATGAGAGTTTCTTTAATCATGTATCCTCCTAATAATCTCCCGGTCTCAGGCCGACAACTTGAGCATCCATAACCAGCGCACTTCAAGGGGAATAGGCTTATGGTGGGGGCGTGGAGGGGAGGGGAGGGGGGGGGTGGATAAGCAGAGGCTGAGAGAAAGAGGGGAGCGGGGGGGCAGGCGGAGAACAAAAAAAAAAAAAAAAGAAGCCAAAGAGTGATGGAGAGAGGCGAGAGAACAGGGGAGGAGGAAGGGTTATTTAAAAGAAAAAGGAGGGAAAAAAAAGATTTCCCTGTAGTATAATTTGCTGATACAGATGATACTGTGATGAAGAGGCAGAGAGAGGAGGAGAGAGCGGTAGCAAGACGTGGAGAGAGGAAGGCGAGAGAGAGAGAGAGAGAGAGAGAGAGAGAGAGGGAGGGAGGGAGGAAGTCGGAGAGAGAGAGGCAGAGGAGGGAGGAAGAGAGGGAGAATCCCCATTGGGCAGACTATGAGTAAAAATAAGGAAGAAAAACTAATTAACTGATGAAGTCCCGTTGTGGGCTGCACGAGCCCTGGCACACACACACACACACACACACACACACACACACAGACGCACGCACACCGACTTGGAAGCCTCCTGCCCCCTGCTGGTTGCTATGCCCCACTGTTACAAGGTAGGCAGGTCACCCCCCCACCAAACGGCCACAAAGGGGAAAAGTTGAGGAAGCGAAAAAGATTCGCGATTGAGGAGAATCTGATGACAAATGGCCACGTGAAGCCACCCTGCTGTCTGGTCATCTGGTTCTGGGGTCAGTAACAACTGTGTGCAGGTGTTTGTTTTTTTTTCCGTCAAATTTGTCGAAATGAAATTAAAAGGTTTCATTAAAATCATTGAAAAGTCATTGTCTGGGATTCCAGGCTGAAAATGCTGCATTGGTCACCGTCTCAGGTGTTACCGGTGGTTCAAGACCTCTGGGCCCAAACCCATTTCACTTCCCCGCAGCATTTGACCTTTGACCTTTAGCACGGCGCCGCAATAGTTGGCGCTCGGAACGCAACAAAATGCCGCATCGCTTCTCGGAAGGCGCGACTCCGTCAGCTCTCTGCTGTTGATGTTAATCTGTTACTTGTATGAGCTAAAAGCATCTGTGATTTATTTAGATGTGATTTTTGTAGTTCAGGAAAACAAAGATTTTTGACTTTATATGTGCATACATTTTTAGAAGAAAACGAACGCGCAAACCACTGGAACAACATGAGCGAAAAATATTCAGAAGGCATTCGGGGGAAACGCTGTGTTTCAGACACCTTCCTTTGTTGCGTACCATTTCTCTTTAGCACTCCATGCGAAAAACAAAAACGTTCCACCTCGAGCCTTTATCTGCACAAGAGTCAGGACACCCCACACCTAAATGTCAACACAGGAAACGGGGGTGGGGGGCTAAGTGGTTGGGGAGGGGCAAAAGGGTGAAACGCAATTTAGCCTTGATGCTTTTGCGCTAAATGCTCACGCACTCAAACTGTTAGCGTCGCCGCTCGAGCACAAATTACACCTCTAATGTCGCGTCTGGATGCATCAGATATGCTGGATGTGTTTGTGTGTTTGTCAATATTAAGGAGGCGTTTACACAAACCTCCGCCTACGCCTGACCCCAACTCAACCTCAAAAACCACGGGAAGCAAACAAAAAAAAAAAAACAGATCTGAAGTAAAACTTTAGTGAACGGGCAGGCCCGAATGGGAATATTTCCTGGATGAAGGACAACGGTGGAAGACGAAGGTAATTCCAGCAGATCCTGGCAGCTGTTCCCCTCCCGGGGCGCCACAGTCCATTCTTTGGCATGTTTAGTTCAGGTTAGGTTTAAGTTTAAGTTAAAGTTAGGTTTTTACGTTGCAACGCTCGCATTTATCGCACCGGCATATGTACATAAAGGGTTCATAAAGGGACAGGTTCCTGTCCGGGGTCCCATGAGACACTAAGATTGGCAATGACGCGTTTTCGCATCATTCTGGAGGTTTAGCGGTAAAGATTAAAGTGATAGCAGGCAAGATAGCAGAGTTTGGACGCAAGCTATTATGAGGAGGAAAAAAATCTTTATTACACCTCCACCATCACTTAAAAACAATCACCAATGAACCCACATTTAAGAATCTATCTGTCTTACTATCTAAATAAATATCTATCTATCTATGTACAGGCTCTTGCCATTAAAGTTTGTACCTGATTGAATAAAAAAAGTTGTTTTGGGGGGAAAACATCCTGGTGTATCTAGACCAGCACAAAGAGGACGCTCAAAGGGCGCCCCCTTGAGACCGCATTTGGGACCTTCGACTCACAATCGCCCATCTCAAGGCAGCCTCTGTCACACACGATAGCAACACACACGGTATGCTCCCATACCACATCACACCCACGGCATTGTGGGTATTTAGGGCCTTCCAACAGCTGATGCAGTTACAGCTTGCATTGTCTGATATGGATTAATGCTCGGTTCCTTGTCGACTCCTGGTATTCTCGGTAGGTGTCGCGTCCGCTCGCTCATTGACTGCTTCTCTCCATCCGGGGGGGGGGAAGAATTGCAGCGTTTGGCTGATTGCTCCTCCGCTCGTTGTTACATCATCATCCGTCTCCGTTTTCATTCGTCTCTGGAGGGAAGATGGAGCGCGTGTCACCGCGAGCCCGGCGGCCTCGAGTGGAGGTCTCTCGCTGTCCAAATCAGAAATCCTCCGTCTCCCCCCCCCCCCCCCCCCCCGCCCGACTTGATCTTCATCATCTGTGACCACTTCATCATCCTTCACTCTGCCATCCTGTCACTCATCCCCTCCCAAAAGCTTTCTGAACACCCCCGATCCGCCTTTTGCAAAACAAACACTGGTGGAGGGCCGCTGCTGTCGACTGTGTGTGCCTGTGTGTGTGTGTGCGCGTGTGTGCGCGCACTTGCTGGATAATGGTTCCCACTTCTCTGGAGGCTTCCCCACCGCAAAGCCCGGAAAGCCGAGTGGCGTCGAACAACCTTTGCAACAATGGGGAGGTGGGGGGGGGGCTCCTCGAGGGCCGGGCGGGGTGATGGGGTTTGTTGGGAGGACACGGCGCCGAGGTGAGTTTGTTTAGGCTATCAAAGCTGGGGAAAAAATAATAATAATAATAATAATAATAATAATCATAAAAAGGCTCCGGTCTGCCGCAAATAATGTGAAGTTCAGCAATATCCCCTGGCAGCATTCATCATCAAGCAGCGCGAATGAGAGGGACCTTTTCTGCCGCGGGTCCCCCGAGGCCTGCCTGTATAATGGGTCATTTGAACAAAAGGTTCCACCATTTGAAGCCCCCCCATACTTCTAATACTCCGCCAGATTAACTCGCTGAGAGTCTTCCTCCTCGCTGCGCAATTCTTGTTTCTATTTATGCGCGGGCGCTGTAGCGCGCTCTTAAAAGTAGCAGCTCGCCCCTATTTTTTTTTTCTGCCCACCAGCGACTCTCAAAGTGGCCGTTCACATTCCCTCTCCGCGCTCTGTTGGAGCGCTCCCGTGACGGAACACGAGCGGAAGGGGCTGCTGCGCAATAAAGCGGAGGCTCCTGCAGCCGATTCTTTGTGCAAAACATTAAAAACTAACAAAACGATGCCCTCGGTCCAACAAACAGCCAAGGTCCCCGCTTAGAGCTGCTTCTACTCTCTACTGCTGAAAATAAAACGATCAACTTGCACGTCACCTTCAAAAGGAAACGTTCCGGCGTTCATGCAGACCCCGGCGGATCTTTCTGGGGAAGCGGTTGAAGCGATTTGTAGCAATCTGGCTCCATCTGGTGGCGGATGCGTGGGAGTACAACGGCGGTTCAGCACCATGGAGAGAGCTCTTTGTGTGGAAACCCTCGCTGATCTTGACGGGCAACGGCACCGACACAAGAGCGGAGGTTCGGCGTTGACCTGCGACCGCTTCGCGTGCACTTTTCTGCGTGTTTTAAGACGGCGGTTTTCAAAGTGGGAGGGGGGGGGCTGCCGCCAGGGGGCGCCAGGAGGCCCGCGGGGAATTGGAGAGAGGGTAAGAAAAATAAGGCAAACTCATGTACGAGCGCCACTTGTGCAATCAGTCTGTCACTTCCGGACACACACACACACACACACACACACACACACAGCCTTCGACATCAGTTAGCAATTTGAGTTTGAGGTCTTTTGTTCTGCAAAAAAAAAAAAAAGAAAAAAACATTCTAAAAGTTGGCGTTTCTTAAAATATTTTATAGCCTTGTCAGTTCGTTTATGAAAGGGGTCCTCGGCCAGAAGCTAATGTCGTTTGGGAGGTGGGTGCGGGGGGGGGGGGTTTCTTATAGCCCCTGTTGTGAGAAATCCAAAACAATTTTGGGATGTTAGCAAGATGCTGACAGTCAGCTGGAGGGCAGACCAGAAAGCTGATGAAATCAAACTGATTGCAAGTTTGCTGTTCCAATAAAAAGCCGCACCGGACAGCTGTGCATACTGGCGGTAGAGAGCTGTTTATCAACAGCTCTCTAGCTGACCAAGGGTGCCGAATAAAAACATGGTATTCAGAGAAAAAAAAAAAAAGGGGGGTGCACGAAGAACTTGGTTAGAACTTTTGGTTGAAACGACTCATCCTGTGGCCGTTTGTTTTGCATCATGAATTTGTTGGTGAGAGAAAACGGGGTGAACGGTCCCCGCGGGACGTTGCAGTCGTGCTACGGAGAGAAGAAGATGCTCAAACCCAAAAGTAGCAAAAAAAATAATAATAAGGTGTCCAAGTAAGGAGGAGGACCAGGAGCACTTTGAAAGTCAACCAGCACAGACACAATATACAGAGCATTTAAAAAGCGTGTATAATCATTATGGGGGGGAAAAAAGTGAATAGATTGAAAAAAGGTTTGTCTTTAAGTGACGAGTTTTCAGAAACTATTCTTCTTTCAGAGTAATTTGAAGGCGGTTTACCCTTCATAAAAATCTCCTGGACTCCCAGGTATCCAACCTTGGCGGTGTGCCCTGAGTTTTGTCCCAACCTTGTCAACCTCCGAGTCCTCTTGTTTGTGTTCACATGATGAGACTCATTAGTCAGTCTCGAACCGAGAGGCTTGCCTGTGGGATGCCCTCAACCACCGGACGCTGACTCTGGGCTCAACAAAAGGCAACTACGGTGGGCCAACGCGGACTGATGGTTAGATGGACCCTAATTCATTCATTCATTCATTCATTCATTCATTCTCCTTTGTTCTCGTGAAACAGTTCAACTGGTTCAGGAGCGTCTGGGACTGCAGGGAAAAACGAAGCTCACTTCCTGGGCACATCCTGTGATTGGTGACCCCCTCCCCTGCCTACCCTCCACCTGCAGTCATCCCCTGCTGCTTATTCAACCTCTTCCCATCACACCTTCTCCCCTCTCTGTCAACTCTCCATGAATATGTTTTTTGATACAGCGCTCTGCGGCTCCACAGCCCCTTCAGATCACAGTGACCTTCCTGTGACTCTCGGTGCAGTGAGGCTCCTCTGAACTGTCAAGTCAGTCAGTCAGTCTTTCCCAACATTGGGATTAGATTAGCAGCTCTCCTGAGTGAATCAAAATCTGAAGTGTTAATTTCCTGGCAAGGAACACTGAGCTTTTGAACAAAGAAAAAAAATTACAATAAAAACATTTGCCAGAGGGTGCACCAAATGACAGTTACCAAAACCAGTCTGACGTTTCTGTACTGGATAATACACATGTATTATCTGAAATTGTACTTTCAATGCTCATGAATTTTCAAATGTACTGATTCCCTTAATCTCTTGATTAAGACGTCAATATGAAGTTCCTTTGACTTACATTCCTGAACAGGAAAAAATGGTTTTAATGGTAAAATGTTACGCTTGATTTAACTGCAAATTTCTAATGACTAATTACTAACAAAGGAAGCCAGTGTGCCAGCTCAAATTTAGCAATAAAAAAAAAATCTGACTTGAGAGGGCTTATTAGTTGCCAGATTTTTTATTTGTCAAATAAACAAGTGCTCGAAAGAGAAAATTATAACTTTTATGTTTTCTCAATTTACGACAGGTGGTCAAACTAATTGAATTTGTTAAGAATGGCATTTCCATTTTTCTTTTGGAAAACTTTTTTTTTTATTGACTGTTGGCCCCATTCAAGTTTAAAACAAATTAACATTTGTTAATTGTATTGTATTGCATTAAATATATATGAATATGAAAGCTAACTTTTGGGGGGTTTTTTGGTTCATTTTATTTTATTTGCTTTCAGATTCATGTTTTGGGATGCACTTTTGTATGGAAAGCAAATAGATTTAAAGCTCAAAATGGAATCTTCCATATAAAAAAAAAGGTCCAACATTATAGAGTATAAGCACACGAGGAGTCAAAACAAAAGACATGCTGGGCATAATGGAAGAAACACACAGGGACTGGGCCCTTACGGCACCTGCAATATTGCAGTGGTATGTGAATAAGCAATGTGAGTTAAATCAAATATTAAATCAAATATCGATCAAAGCATTTCAAAAAGTAGGGACCCTTGCACTGTTTGAAATGGTAAATCCAGTGTAATATGAGTGGAGTCTTTGTTGCTGTCCCTGTTTTTTTGGACAGGGGAAAAAAATTAACACTAAAGTACATTGAGGTGCACATATAGCACATGATGGTGTTTAATTATGGAATGAAAAAAAATGAATGATAAAAAAAAGTCACTTAGTAGGTCGTTGGAATCAGAGCCCATGTTGGATTGGCATGTTTTTTTGTGCAGTAGTAACGACATAATAAACAGCTCTGGGACGGCGAGTCAAGTGGCGTCTAAAAGTGTTTTTCCATACCGCTAATGAGCTCGCCGGGTATTCCACCGCAGAGTGAGCGAGAGAGTGAGAGTGAGAGTGAGTGGGGGAGCAGTGAGCAGGTGATTCTGAATGAAGTGGCTGCCTTATGTACACACGGAGAGCTAACGAGACACAGGTGAAACACATTAGAGTCATTAGAGGAGGAGGCAATGAGATGCGGCGTGAAAAGCAGGAGAGGTGAAAAGGAGAAAATCCTTCAAAATAAAACAGGAAATGGGCCCATTAGAGCAGGGGCGTCAAACTCATTTTGGTACACGGGCCACATAGAGGAAAATCTCTTCCCAAGCGGGCCGGACCGGTAAAATCATGGCATGGTAATAATAACGTAAAAATAACAACAACTTCCAATTGTTTTCTTTGTTTTACTTCGTTTGTGTTCTTTGAGCACTGTGCACTCTGCAGAGTGGCTCAGTGTTACCAACTCCTCAGGAAGGAAAGTCGCTATTGGCTGCCCTGTCGCATGAAGTAACCAAATGACGTCATCGTCTAATTGACAATTTGCACTTGATTGTTGCTTTTGACAACAAAAAAAAGGTCGCCATGGGGAGAATAGCGACTGTTTGGGGGGAGACAGTCGACAAGTTGGCAACACTGCTCTGCATCAGCTTTGTCTGTTTCGACAGAGACGTTCTGGGGCAATGAAGGTAGCCAATAGGAGACGTTCTGGGGCAAGGAGTTTAGCCAATAGGAGACGTTCTGGGGCAATGAGGGTAGCCAGTAGGAGACGTTCTGGGGCAATGAGGGTAGCCAGTAGGAGACGTTCTGGGGCAATGAGGGTAGCCAGTAGGAGACGTTCTGGGGCAAGGAGTTTAGCCAATAGGTGACGTTCTGGGGCAATGAGGGTAGCCAATAGGAGACGTTCTGGGGCAATGAGGGTAGCCAATAGGTGACGTTCTGGGGCAATGAGGGTAGCCAATAGGAGACGTTCTGGGGCAAGGGGGGTAGCCAATAGGAGACGTTCTGGGGCAAGGGGTAGCCAATAGGAGACGTTCTGGGGGAATGAGGGTAGCCAGTAGGAGACGTTCTGGGGCAAGGAGTTTAGCCAATAGGAGACGTTCTGGGGCAATGAGGGTAGCCAATAGGTGACGTTCTGGGGCAAGGGGGTAGCCAATAGGAGACGTTCTGGGCGAATGAGGGTAGCCAATAGGAGACGTTCTGGGGCAATGAGGATAGCCAATAGGTGACGTTCTGGGGCAATGAGGGTAGCCAATAGGAGACGTTCTGGGGCAATGAGGATAGCCAATAGCAGACGTTCTGGGGCAATGAGGATAGCCAATAGGTGACGTTCTGGGGCAATGAAGGTAGCCAGTAGGAGACGTGAGTGGATGTACTTGTGCTGATTTGCTTAACCCCAGAATTGAGTTTGTTTGCGAAGCAGAAACGATATTGCGACACCAAGTGGACACATTTAGAACAGCACTTTCTTTCACTGAAAAATTGTGGTTTATATATTTTTCAAAGTCATCTCGCGGGCCGGAAAAAACAGTTTGCGGGCCTGGTGCGGCCCGCGGGCCGTATGTTTGACAACCCTGTATTAGAGCGACGTCCTGGCGAAGCACAGGTCTCGTTAAAAAAAAAAAAAAAAAACCGGGACCGTATTGGGGTTTGTGTTTAAAACGCTCTTGGACATTGTGATTCAGCTCACAGAAGTGACTCTCCTCAGCAGCCGCACATTTCCTCAATTGGCCTCACAAAATTAGCTGGCCCTCGTAAGAGCTCCAACAGCCTCTCTGTTGACCCCGCCGTGACAGCATCATTTATTGCCGGGCGCTAATGGCAAAATTATGCAAAATAAAAAGAAGGTGGGGGGAGGAAAAAAAAGGCGGCAAGTGACGAGGATAAATGTAAAACGGTCTCTTCATCAGGTGAGAAGAGCCGCCGCGAGCGTTTATTTACGATGCAAAAAACATACCGCTGACCAGTTTATGGGGATGCGTAAATCACCCGCTTTATAAAAATGTGACAACTCAGAGTTAAAAAAACGACAAGTTCGCAAAACCCAAAGTCTTCCAATCCCCCGCAAACCCCCCCGACAGTCAGAAAACTTTTCATGTGCGGTGATAAATGAGAGAAGGCGAAGCCGTAAATCCTTCCAGATTCTTCTAATCAGTAAATCCACTAATGGTAGCAACTCCGCGGAGAAGCACTTGATGGAACAGATAAAAGTTTTTTGTTTTTTTTTTCTTACAGCTGAAAGATAAAGACGGAGTGACATTGTCGTACTCACCAAGGTTTTTGTTTTTTTTCGCGGGGGGAGGGGATCCTTATTTCTCCCACCTGCTGGTCTGCGTGGTGAACGGATGTGGACAACACACACACACACACACACAGTGAGAGAGGGAGAGAGAGAGAGAGAAAAAGACAAATAAATTTAGCTTGGCGCAATCAATATTACAGTGTTGCAACAAGCTTTGCTCTAAATGCATCAGCAATTCAGTGTGACCAAACAGCCCGAATGTGTCAGCCAGACAAAACATAAAACCACTCGACATCCCAGCACAGCCGCGGCGGCTGAAGCAGGTTTAAAAAAAGAACTGCCGCTTCTTTATGACTGTTTGCTGCTCGCTTTAGCAGCGGCTGTCCGGACGGTGCGTCAAACACTTTGATCACAGGAACGTTTCCGAGTTTGGTCTCTAAATGTTTGTGTTGCAAGCGGTGGATAAATGAAGCGTACATATGTTGTAAACGTTAATAAAGGATTAATAAAGCATCTATGTGGACATATTTCTAGCAATCAATCCAGTTTTGATTGTGAAGCACTAACTGAAATCCAAAGACATTTTAAAGTGTTTTCCACAACCATAGAGGAGCCATCTGATTCCTCAGTGCACTGAAATCTATCTATCTATCTATCTATCTATCTATCCATCCATCTTTCTGTTTGTCTGTCCACCCGTCTGTCTGTCTGTCTGTCTGTCTGTCATCTACCCATCCATCTATTTATTTGGCCGATCGATTAATTGTGCTCACTTACTATATGTGTTTAAAGGACTAAAAAAAGATTTAAAGTCCATCTTATATATAGGATAGTAAGTGTGATTGAAAGGCAGGACTAAACCCTGATTGGATGAACTTTGTGATAATGAGGGTTAATTGACCCACAATTTTGCATTTGTCTAAAGAATATTATCACTTTCTTTTAATCCTTTCATGCACGAATTATGAAAACCTCAAAGTCGGGCTCTGATGTATTTACCTTTTTATATGGCTGTATTGTATTTTAGTTTAATTTGATGTATTACTATTTTATAACATATCATGAGATTGTTGATTAGATGTTCCATTGCCATAAACAAAAAAAAAAATAGCTTTAAGTGTCGCCCCCTACAGAAGGTTTGGCAAGATATCCTCGGGCAGTTTGGCGTGCTATTTTTCATTTTTGCTAGCCAACTAAACGAAGCTGCAGCTAAAATGTCTGGTTACTGGCTGGCACAGCGTGAGCTGATACTCTGTGCTGGATTATGCGAAACTCTGCCATGAAAACCCATTCATGTAAGAGAAGATTAGGTTTCAATATCTGTCAACTTCATGACCGTTGTGCGTGAAAGGGTTAAGGAGATGTGGACTTCCACCACGCATTCAATTCAATTCAATTCAATTCAGCAGCATCTCTAGAGAGTTATCTCAGGGCACCTTACATGTGACATTTGTCAGATGTGATTTTTCTTTCTTCTTCTTCCTCACTGGAGATGCAAAACCAGCAACAACTTGTGGGATTAGCTATCAGGAAGTAGCGCCGGGCTTTGTTTCCTTCTGCGTTTGTTTGTGCTTTAAACACCGTACAGTTCCTTCACAGCAGCCGTGCCGGTGCACGTCAGTTGTGCGGCAGGCTGAATTCAAACGAACTGTATTAAAAAAAATTGTTCATTCGTAACATTTTTTTTTTTTCTCCCCCAGATGGGGCCGATCGGCAACAGCCGTTCTTCCTTTGTCTTAGTTCGCCGAGTGTGGCACTTAAAATTCCCAGTCACACTGTAGCTGCGTGCAACCAACAGGTCAAGGCTCAAGCAGAAGCTGAGAGAGATATTTTAATTGGAGACTTTGGGACAGCTTAGGTGACGAAAAGTCAAATGGGAAGCAATTAGCTTAATTGCTTGTCATGGCACACAACGCCATTGGAAACATAAGGGCGGAATAAGGGAAGTGGGCACTGAGACAAATCCATGTTGGAATACAATACTGTGGTTTTATCTGTAGAATATCTGGGATCTGATTGGCTGCTGAGTATTGACCTCAGCGTAATGAGCCTCTAGCATGCGGTTGCATTCTCAGTTCATCCAATTGTGAAATATTCTATCCAAGACGAGCTATCTGACAATTAGAAGCGTCACATCTTCATCAAAGTCAGCGTCGCATCCAAAGTCTGGGGTGACGCCCGTCGTCCGAAATGAGAACAGTCCACTGGCATTTGGCAGCGCTGTTGCGAATCACTTTCAGGCGGTCTTGGACTCTTCCTCGGCTGGAGGATGATTTTGACATATTAGCGTCAAACCAGCCATTAGTTGCTTTCACAAACCCTGGAATCCATCCAATCTTTGAAGTCCAAAATAAAAGAGGAAACTGATTATTTCAAAAACTTGGCGCAAAAACGTGTGTGCGAGGTGCCGGTTCGCACTATTTTTCGAGGTGATTTGCTCCTCAAGCCAGTCTAGATAGTGGAAAATGGGCAAGTTTGTGACAAAGAGAGCCGAGGAACAGACACAGTCCAGCTGTGGAAGACACAGCTGGAGAAAATACAGGATTATCAACATGTTAGTTGATTGGAATCCTGTTCTAAACACATGCAACAATTAATAGCAAACAAAAAAAAATGGATGTTTCTTCACATATTTTGAAACATTGTCTGTTGGTTTTGCGAAGAGGGTCCCAGGCCAGAAGCTAACACAGTTTGGGGGGCCGCGGCCTGGGAAGATTTCGGCAACCCGCGGTCTAGAGTGTCAACTTTCGAGACGTCGAACGTGGGAAAGAGGCGAGGAGGCGTCTGCAAACGGGTTGCAACGGGTGGAGAGAAGCGTCAGGCGTGATAAAGGAGTGTCAGCGAGAAGGGGCGGGAAGAGCGCAACAACGGTTGATGAGACCAGCAGTGTTTTCTGGCTAGGAGACGGTGGGCACTGAGGAAAAGGAAGGCAGGAGGCCGAGCTGGGAGGAAGTTCTCTTTGGGTGTGACCAGGATGGACCGGATGAGGAGGACAGAGCATGTTAGATGTTTCGGAGAGATAAATCCAGGTAGGCCAAACAGAGACAGTTCGGACTCGTCCAGAAGAGGGACAGTGAATCTATGGGTATTTGGATGGAGGCAAATGAGTCACTGTGGTCACCCATGAAGGGGTAGTAAGTATGTCAAGAAGGGCAATTTTTCCAGAATAAACCAGCAATTTCTTTTTTTTCAAAAGGTGGGGGATTGAAAAGCTCTGCGTGCCCGTCGCCGGCATTGGCGTAAATTGGCATCTTACGATCACAGAGCACGTTCCTCATGCGTCCCCCAACTGCCTCCATACTCTCCTCGACATTGGATCCAGATGCGACGACCTTTAATTAAACCTGTGTAAACATCAGCGCAAACTCGTTCGGCGACGTGCCGAGGCTCCCGGGCCGGGCCGGAGACAGTTGGGTGCGGGGAGGGGGGGGGGCGTGAAGGGATGGTGGGCAAAAAGCGGAAGACAGACAACAAAGTCTCGCAGCTGCCAGAAAATCAGGGGACGAACCGGCGGCGGCGTCTGTCAGCTCGCCGCGGCTATCTTGATGAGAAAGAGGCGTCGCTGTTTGCGCTCGGCCGTGTTTCATCGTTTGCTGTTTGACTCATCTTTCTAATCAACCAGTTATCTCCCACAGCCACAGGTAAGAAGCTCAGCGCCATCTGCTAGCGTCGCGCGCGCGCACACACACAGAATACACCCACGTGGCAAAGCTGCGAGCGCCTTTGAGCGGATGTTGCGAGCGCGCGCGGCGATTTGCGCCAGGGCTTTGCCCCGTCTGCCAGCGGACCCTCCCCGAAATCTGCCATTTCCCCCCCGAGCCGCCCTCGCGGAACACGGCTGTAGGAAAGCGCTCGGAGGACGGCCAAAGGTGCAGCAGACTGGTCGGCGACGCTGGCGCGGGTTTCTGGCGGGGCACTGCGGGTAAGCGATGAGGGGTCCCTCGTTCCAGCACGCCGCGGCCCGAGGTGTTGGACTGAGGCGGTTGGCTGAGGTCTGAGGGGTCTGAAGGTAGCACGAGGGCTGGAAGGTCTCAAGCGTCCAATCAGATGGCTTTCCCCCACCCCTTTTCAAAACGGGAAAAAAAAAAATGACACGTGCGTAACAACGTTTGTCCGCGTTCGGGCAACAAGCCAAAGCAGAAAAAAACTGTGTATCAACTGTATCAACAGATTGTTCATGTAATATCCTCCTTATATGTCCCGACTACTGAAATCCCTTCTATTCTTTTTTCTCAAAAATCAAAAAAGATTGGAAAACCGCCAACTCATTCAGAAATATAAATCTTGAATGTTCACAGAGGAAAAATAATGTCTGGAAACACAATCTTGCTAGCTATGAAAACAGCTAGCTAGCTAGCTAGCTAACTTAGTGAGATTTAATTTGTCGCATCCATTTCTGAGTGCTACAAAGATGCCAATGAGGAGCACAAAGTCAAATAGCAACAGTATCGCAAACTATTTCGGCCTCTGGACTGTAACACTTTATACTAAATACACAATTTTGGCAACTATGTAGTTTGTTACTTGATTAATAAACACTTTTCTTTTATTCTGTGTCTATTGATTGTGTATTACTGTTCATTAATGAGTACTTTATAGATGGGTTAGGCTTTGACTAGTGTGTAACTTTTACTTGTACTGTACTTGTTAATGTAGGAAGAATGTTATACAAATTAAATTATGTGCTAACACTTTACTAAAACTAAACGGAACTCAACTTGCATGGGTTTAGTGAAGGGATACAGACAAGCTGACCTCCTACACAGTCACCCATCAATACTACGTTTTTTACCCTTTTATGCCATTAAATATTTATAGCCTTGTTGAAGTGTACTTTTTTGTCCATCTATAAAGCAATTACCCTTGTCTTATTGCGGAATGATGCGGCGCACAGCAACCGGGCGAGCGTCACTAACCGGAACTGGCATAAAACGGGCGCGGCTTATTTGAAGTAATGCCCGTACAGATGGGATAACTGATCGTTTCTCTGGGCTGAAGGTACTTCGAGACCGTAGCAGAAAGAAACTCTCGTTTCTTAAGAAGCTGAATGAAAAGTAAATTGACCCTCAACCCCTCTGTTGGATGAGTCCATTTGCAGACATGGCGCACTGCCAGTGTCGTTCCCTCAGCAATGAAATGAATTTCATCAATCTCTCATCTCCCGCGCTCCCGTTTCCTTTTTTCTTTTTTCTTTTTTGTCTCATTCTCCCTCATTCAATTTCAATCTTCTTCATATCTGCTTTTATTGGCCTGGACATAAACTTGCAGGGCCGTGTGCCGCTCAGGTGACGGTAGAGCCTGCAGTGACGCGACATTAGAGATGTCTTAAGGTGAGAAATAGCGCGGGAAGGACTTGCAAAGATGTGCAGCAACATAAGTGTTGGCGTCTATGACGTGCAGGTCAATGTCAGCCAGTCAGCACCTCACCCGTCAAGGGAAGAATGGAGGTCAGGGCTTACGTTAAGGAATAGCCATAATGGTCTCATAAGCTCCTCACAGCACAAGATCAGTTATAAAAATGATTAATAATAAATAAAATTGGTGTCACAAAATAATGGCAGATTTGTGATCTTTGCCATGTGGGTTTTTGCTCCTGAGCTCAATCAAAGTGGAGAGGACCATGAGCCACGTAATGAGCCCGGCATGAGGAAGGAAGGTGGTCGTCTTGGGTAAATCCAGTGCATGTGAAGTCACTCCGATGTGACCGGTTGGGCTGTGAGTGGTTGGATTAAGGCGTCACTACAGGGAGTTAAGATTAGGGGGAGAGAATAGCCGGAGTCCAGCGAAGCCAATGAAGTTACACTGTCTCGGATAAAAGACAAGCATGTGGAAGGGAAAGGAAGGGAAGATGGCTCTGCGGCTAACAATTACTAGCATCTGAACTTTAAGGTGGGAAAATATCTTGTTTTGTTAGTTTGTACATTTGTTTTGGGCACCTTTTTGTTTTTTTTTTTTATGTTTTATTGTAAAAACCCTTTGGTTTAAAAGTACATTTACATGTACAGCTTTTAGTGCAACCTCCAAAGTCAAGAGTAAATCTAAACAGCTTTATCGCTTTCGACGACGACTAAGCTAGTTCCTTGTAAGATTCTTTATCAAATAAATAAATAAATAAAAACGCTCCAAAAATCAAAGTGCTCCCATCTGAGGGATTTTACTTCCACCACATACCTCAAAATAAGAGCATGGAGGAGAACAAACAAGCTAATGAATAATGGCTCTTGTTCTTCGAGAGATTACTGTGGAGGCTGAGCCACCGTAGAGACCGCTGGTGGGGAGGGAGGCTTTTTCTCATCAAAAGACCAAGAGCGCTGAAGGCTGTCCACAGTGGAATTAGGTCCGGACTGGCTGTAGCAGGAGTTTAGTTGGACCCCAGGGCAAAGTGGGATTCGCCTCAGGGCAGCAACAAGCGTGTAGTGTTGCCATATTAGTAAGGGGGTGAGGAAAAGGTTTGTCCACTTATATTGCGGTAAACCTAAAGGTCCAGTGTGTAAAATTTGGCCTGATTTCACGATTTTTACAAATACAGTATTAAAAGTGAATACTCGCAGTGTAACAAAAGTAATTTGGGGTTTCCTACCCTTAGAACGGGTCTCATATATATAAGAATATACATAGGCTGCGCCTCAATTCAGGGTCTGCAGAGAACCCGGCCGACGGAGGACGAACCTAAACACGCCTCCTTGGTAACCAAATGGGACGGTCTCGCCTTCGGCGTATTTCCTGGTTGCGTCACTGCCGTTCCCTACTGCTGGCCAACCCCGGAAGTGACGTTTTTATAGCATCAAGCTAACCATCGGTTCGCCATCCAACCATGGCGTTGGATGTTCAAATAAGTAAAAACCCTACGGTAAAAACGTAATTTTATGTGAAATTTGAATACTTCGATTTACGTGTTGTGCCTTTGCCAGTAGATGCCGCCATTACATCTGACTTCCCAGGACGCTTTGCAGCAGCACGCAAAGCATCTTGGGATACAGGGAGGCTGCGAAGGATAGGTAGCGGTGCATCCTTCGAATCGCCTAACAGTAGGGCGCGTTTGAAGGCCGCATTTGGAGCATCCTTCATTTTAATGAATTGGGAAAAGCCTTCGCGCAGTGTTGTGACGTAACTGGCCTTCAAACGCAGGCTTCGAAGGATAAAGACCCTGAATTGAGAAACAGCCAAAGAGCAACGAGGGTCTTGCTCCCAGTTAGCTGTCATCTTGCACCGCGATTTTTTTTTAAGGAAGCCACCTGACAGCGGCCTGAATATGAAGCGCGCCCTCGGGCGGGCTTCCTTAAAAACTTTACACACTGGACTTTTAAAGTTGTTCGAAGGCAGCCTTCACTTCACAGAAACTTAGCGAGACAAAGTCAAGTCCCATCTGTTTGCTCAGGTTAATGTTGACCTTGCCCGGAGAATTTACCACTCGGCTATAAAATGAAGACATTACGCAAGGAAAAAAACAACAACAAAAAAACAACTCAGATCTGGCAAACGTCTCTTCCTTTGCCCCCCCCACACACACACACCCGCCCCCCCTTCTGATTCCTGACAGCTGTGTGACAGATATAGTCTTGGCCTTGATTGGACTGATCTGTGCAATCAACAACATTTATCAAACTTTCGGCCCCTTAATTCTCTCATTTATCACACTGGTCATGCAGCATGATTATAATTAAAAACTCTCATCAGTCAGACCGCCTCTGAATTAGTGCTCTAATTGAACAAGTAGCGGCGCTACATGGACTGATGACTATTTTCTTTTTTGCATTAGCATTTTGAGAGTGGGGGGTAAAAAAAAATGAGAGCTCATTGAGAATTAATAGGCAAATTTGGCTTATTTGGATCCACATTCCACTTCCTGACACCTCCTTTGACAACACCAAGCAATCAAATTACAACACGTCCGCAATAAAACACTCGCGCGGAAAATTTATCTAAATTGTGAGTGTAAAGTAGGTTTTTTTTTTTATTTATTTATTTATTTGTGCGCTTTGGCTGCCGCCTCGGGACCACATAACGTGGAGAGTTTTTGATCTGCTTACCTACTGTTTATTTCGGCACATTTGATACGAGGACCTCATTGTGATTCGCCCCACTAGGAGCCAATCTCGTGGAACAGATGTGACAGAAATATGAGGCGGTTTAGCTGCAGCATGTGTTGGATTTGTGGATAGCAATGAAAAATGTGTTGCAAATGTAATAAGTCCGGCAATTAAATGAAAACACGTCGGTTCCAAGTTTTAGCCGCCATTTGGCGCAACAGGACCCCCGGGCACAAAAACTCGGCTTTATCGCATCCATTACCGCATTTTATTCTATTTTTCAAGCGGTGCCCGAAAACAGTGAAAATGTCATCAAAACATTAAACCGCGGGAAAGGATAAGATCCAACCATACAAATGAAATAGGACAAGTTGGTCTCACAATAAAGTTATTTCTTTTTTGAAAGAAAGAAAGCAAGGAAGATATGAAAAATGGAAAAAAGTTTTCATCTAATAAAACATCTTCTCCTCCTTGTACTGCCGTCACATCAGATTTTG
Organism: Thamnaconus septentrionalis; assembly: GCA_009823395.1. Classification (NCBI taxonomy): domain Eukaryota; kingdom Metazoa; phylum Chordata; class Actinopteri; order Tetraodontiformes; family Monacanthidae; genus Thamnaconus; species Thamnaconus septentrionalis. The sequence continues at coordinate 3,386,637 of CM020515.1, read as the reverse complement.
GCCAGAATAAGCCCAATATTTTCATTGAAAGAAATTATATTTGATTAATAATGATCTTAATTTCTGACATGTCCAGGGTGGTAAACTGCCTTGTGCCCTATGACAGCTAGAATAGGCTCCAGCAGACCTCTGTGACCCTGAGCACAGGAAGAAGAGGGTTTGAAATTGGATGGATGGATGGATGGATATGGATAAAAATAATAATCATAAAACTTTATTTGTACAGCGCTAAATCACAATCAAAGGCATCTCAAAGCGCTTTATACAATCAGAGAGAACCAACCGGGCCCTCGGAGCAAGCAAGATGCGACAGTGGCTGGGGAAAACTCCCCTGTGGGAAGAAACCTAGGGCAGAACCAGACTCCAGAGGGCCATCATCTGCCTATGACTGATGGATGGATGGATGGATATGGATGGTTGGACGATCTTAATTTCTTAAATGATGGAGTTTTTGTTGAATTGTATAAACCCTTAACAAAAAATAACAATTGGAAAATGACAATTGAAGCTTGTCCTGGAACCAAGTTGTTTTTAACTAAATAACGTTGACATTCAGTAGACATCCTACACATTGCGGAGGAATGACTTATGTATTCAATCACTCCAATGCATAACACTCTACGAACAAAAGACAGTGGAGACAGAATGGAATCTTGGTTTAGGGGGGCATATATTGGCAACCCCCACCCCTCCAGAAAAACTTGAAAGATGGAGATGCAACTTCCTGCATTCTTGTGAATTTGATCACGTTTTCAGATTGAAAATTACCTTTCAATCTTTTTCATCCTCTTGGATGTTCTTGGCCTAATACACCGAGGACTGACGCTGGAAACTTCTTTCAAACTGATTGTGAAGAAATGGAAAGAGTGTTGGACTAGTCGACCAGTCATGCGCTAATATTTCCACGGCCGCAAACGACTTTTTATTTAAAAAGCGAGGGAGCGAACCCAACCCCCAACCTTCCTCACCTCCCAATTGTGGTGACGCCAATGAGCCCGACTGCTGGTACAACTTCATGTTATTCTGTACCTGGCACTTCAGACAAAAACCTTTTTGGGCTGCCCTTTTAAGAACAGGGACTCTGTGTTTTTAAAGTTGACCGAAGAGATAGTGGTTCTAACGTATATACGTCCCTGTGATGCTACAAACTTGGGAATTCAAAGAATGACACATTATAACCTATTTTAAGACCAAGCTTCCATTGAAAGTAAATTTTTTGTTGTCCTCTGTTCATTGCCTGTTGCAATGTCAACTTAAGGGTGCCTTGTTTAGAGGAACATGAGTTTTGAGGTTGAACAAAGCAGCTAAAACCCAACATTTTACAGAAAGCTGTGGCTAAATAGAGAGGGCTAAATAAGCTGTTTTCTTGAGACCAACTAAGTCTCCTGGATGATAAAAACCTGTCTGGCTGCTACACTTGAGTCCAGATCAAAATTAAAAAAAAAAGTTAAAAAAAAAAAAAAAAAGGAAGTTATGGTATAGCATGAGACTTTTGGCTACCTAGATATCAATCTATACACTGGTTTGATGCCATGACATGATGTGATTAAAAAAAAAAAAAACAAATAGACATTTTAATAGCTCAGAAATAAATGAACAACTTCCTTAAACATTCACATCCAGAGCCTGCAGAGTAAATATATAAGAGATGTATTGTTTTAAATCAACAACCGTTCCTTTTTTTTTTTTTTTTTTCCAAGGGCAGTATAGAGTATGTGAAATCAGTTTTCGCCTCACAAAGGCCCATATCTGTAGTGGCTAATTAGCAGCTTACGTACCATCGCTAAAATAATGGAGGGGAAAGAAAAACCCAAAACTGCAGCAGCCACAACCTCCTGAGATTGACAGAATGAGTGAGATTTGTGCACTGGGAGGGATGATTAAAAATTCCAGTTATGTGAATATAAAGCAGGCAGCAGCTCAAGGGAGCGACGGGGAGAATGCTGGAGCAGTGGAGTTTTATTTAATCATTGGTCATTTCAGAGCGGGAAAAAACAGGCTCCGGCGCTAACAAGGAGAAATGTTGAGCAAATAAATAAATATCCCCATCAGTGTCACCACCCATTTCACTTCCACGAGACCAAACGAGGAGGCCTGTGGTCACTGTCTTCTGCCCGCACATTCACATTCAAGTCCAAGAGCGTATCAAGAAATAAGGACGGCAAGACAAAAGCGTGAGCCTGAGAAAAATTGCAAAGCGTAGCAACCCAGAAAGGGTCAAAACAGAGAAACTGGCAAGAGAGTTGAAGAAAATGGAGAGAGGAATTTTGGGGTACAAGGACCTAGTGTGAACATACAGCAACATTCTTAAAACCCAATTACTATCAGAAATGTAAAAACTACAAATCCCAGTCATCCCAGTCTCAAGTTTTGCGCAATCAAACAATGAACCAGGACTTCCAACGTCTTGTGCAGTGATGATGTCACAGGGACACAAAGACGCACAGACACAAAACCACATGTTGTGCGGCGTGATTTGATCCACAACGATCCAAAGTCATGTGGCCTAAACTTCATCATGTACAGATGTGGACAATATTGTTGGCACCCTTCCGTTAGGGAAAGAAAAACCCACAATGGTCACTGAAATAACTTGAAACTGACAAAAGTAGTAAATAAATAACTCAAAATTGACAAATGAAAGTCGGACTTTTGTTTTATTTTGTTTTGTTTAATTGCTGTTCAACAGAATCATTTAAAAAAAAAAAAACAGGAAAAAAAAAGTGAAACTGGCCTGGACAAAAATGATGATACCCTTATCTCAATATTTTGTTGCGCAACCTTCTGCAATCAGGCAATTTCTGTCACTCTAATAAGACTTCTGCACCTGTCGTCAGGTATTTCTGTCCACTCCTCGTGAGCAGGCTGCTCCAGCTGTCTCAGGTTTGATGGGTATTTTCTCTATGCTAGAAGTGCTACAATTAATTGTCCTGACTGTTCGTCTTCTCTCAATGTCCATTTGCTCTCCACTCAGTGTCTTGGGTACATCCTCGCTTTTAAAGTACGATTTTCATTTTTGTAAATGCAGGTTGTATTTTTCCAGTTGAGATCGCCCCTGGTTGCTCTTTCCGGTTACCTAATATGACTTCCTCTCTGTTTGTGTAATACATCAGCAGTGGCCAAGTTTCACTGACAACGGTCCAACAAAGCCTTTTCACGGCATGATGAAAGTGTCGGCGAGTGTGTGTTTGTGCGTGCGTATGTGTGTGTGTGTGTGTGTGTGTGTGTGTGTGTGCGTCAAGTCTGCGCGCGCCACAGTAGGGGGTGTATATATAGAGTTTGCGGTGCAGGGCAGACTCTCATCTCCTGGCAGTAAATCAAGTTGAAGAGCAGTAGATCGCCTCCAGGCTAGCCACTGCTAACACAGTCTCTTCAAAACCAGACACACACACACACACACACACACACACACAGGTTCTCCAACTTCCACAAACACTTACAGTATCACTAACTGGAACACCAGTGCTACATGAGGACATTTTTGGGTGGTGTTTATGTGTTTTTAACAGCCACAGTTTTACCTTCAGCCATTATATAAAAGGCCTAGCATCCTTCCTCGGAAGCCGCTTCGCTGTACAGGGAGTTCGAGTTGTGTTGGCTTGTGCTTAAAGGCCCAGTGTGTCTTTGTAGTCTCAAGGCAAAGGATCACACAAATGAGGATGAGAGTGCTCACTTCCAGCAGAGACGTTTATAGGGTCGACTCGGCCGTTGCTATTTAAAGGGGTCTAATGTGTCATAAATAAAAGTGCCAAAGATAACACATTAGCTCAGAAAATGTTAAGAGCATTAGCGGTCATTTTAAAAGCATACATCCAAAGTAAGAGCAATGTGTTATCTTGTGTTGGTAATCATATTCTAAAATGATTTACTGTAAGTAAAAGAATCACAGTGCAATAATAACAAAGAAGAAGAAGAAGAAGAATAGTCAGCAAAAACAAAGTTTTTAGTCACTCCATTTGCATTTGCATTTGCGATATACTACATTATTCTTTTTTAATTGAGTCACCCACAAGCTACAGGCTCCCTTTCAGCACTGTTGTATCCAGGTTAAACTGGGTGGTAGAGCAAGATAGCGCAAAAGGTGCGTCACTGCTACAGCATAAAGCACAATCTCAAAAATGACTCATCACTCTGAAATACAAATCAGCCACGAGATATTGAGAAATGCTGGTAAATAGTCTGCGGGTTTGTAGTACTAACTGAAGTTTTCCCGGGTGTAATACCACAAAATGATTCCCACAAGTATTGCAAGGACCCTTGCCGCCGCTAAATAGCAGCAGAACAGAGAGTGCACATCTGGTTAATTCACAACGCCCTGGCGTAGCGGATGCAGGAAGCACTTCCTGTTTATTTGTTTGTATATACGGAAGCCCATCACCTAGCGCAAAAAGCAACAGCTAGTCGACAAAGCATTTAACAACAGGGAACAATACAGTATCTGCATATCACACAGGCAGTAAGCAGAAAGTGCTCCTTCAATAGGTGGAGTCTCGCACATCAAAAGAATACAACCGGCATCTTTTAAATATCCAGTTACACATGGATAATATACTATAAGGTAGATAGGTAGATAGATAGATAGATAGATAGATAGATAGATAGATAGATAGATAGATAGATACATTGATTGATTGATAAATTGATTTCATAAATTATTGTTGTTGTCATTAGAAGTAGTAGTAGTAGTAGTAGTAGTAGTAGTAGTAGTAGTAGATGTTATGGGCCTGCCACCAACTCTGACAGTATGTCAGTGAATGTTCCAAACATGACAGAGTAATTCCATACGATCCATTTGATTGCTATCACGCAGAGTGCGTCACGTTCTAGCAGTGAGGAGTGACTCTCAGCTCACTGTGACAGAACTTTTTTCCCTCTATCATCTCTGTGCCTGCTGCGTTAGTGGCGGAAGGCCCCGATTTCTATTTCACTGGAGGGATAATCTGCAATCTGACGCAACAAGGGTGCAAAATGTTCACGCCGGTTAAAACCCGACGGGCGCGTTAGCGCTGTCAAACAATTTGCGCCGAGTGCTTTGTGGACCAGATGCTGAAACATAGCAGACAGAGGCACAGCGACCCTGGCTGCTGTGAGAGGTTGCAGTTGAGTTATGAATCAGGCCCTTTCTGACCATTTGGATCATTAGGGAAAATGCATCCATTAAAAAGAAAATAATAATACAGAAAATCAATCTTCCTTCTACACCAAGTGCCACCATATTAATGGCACTAAAACTGATACAACTGGAGTGTTTCTTTTCTTTTCCAACTATTTCCCTTTTGTAAGGCTCATGCATTTGAACATCAGCACAACTAAGAGGTGAAAGGTCCCAAAAAAAGGAAAGTGCCCTTTTCCATAGTAACGGTACGGTTTCGATATCTTAATGTAAAACTACTCTGACTAGCAAAGGCAATATTGTATCGTAAAAATAATTGAAAGCACAGAAATAATGTCAGATCAAATTAAACGAACAAAAAAACCACACAAATTAAATATAAAGTTTACGACCATCCAATAAAAATGAACGAAAAATGGTCTCAGCGAGATAATGTTGCTACGTTAGGTAAATGCAAATGTTACATGATCAGCCTTCGCCCCGGCGCTGACATCACAAAAGCGCCAAGCAGCGCCACAACAACAACAAACAGGTAAGAGAGAGACTAGCGAGTTTTAGGACAGTAGTTGGACTATAATTATAATCTTAGGCTGCTATATTCTACTTAGTTTTCCCAAAGAGAGATGCTTGGGTTCATGTGATGAATGCGAAATTGTATTCTGTTTGTTGTTGTGCCATGCGCTAGGCACTTAGAAGTGACATTAGCCTGTTTAGGCTGTTTACAACCACCTTTTGACGAAATAAAAAAAAAGCCACATTCAAAGAAATATTGGTCTGTTTAATGACAGCGGGGTTGTGGGCTGAGGCGCGTTGTGATAATTGACGCGGCATTGCGGGATGGCTGGAACAAATCGAATCATTGATAACTGCGGGACCCGCGAGTCGTCAAAAAGCCGCGCACCACGCGTCTCGGCTCTCGCGTGAATCGACTTGCTTACAACACGGGCGTTTTGATAAAAGTTTCATCACTAGCCCCACCAATCAACATAATCTTCTTCATTTTGCCTATATACGTTGTACGTGAGCTGAGCTTGTGTTGACATTTGGATGCTAATTCGTTAATGCTCCCAGCAACTCAAAAGAGTGAAAATCAATTCAATCTGAGGAATGAACAGTTGGCCGATCTGTGGCAATTGGCACCTTTTCCTCACCCTCACTTCTTACTTGTGTTGTTTGTCTAACAAATGCATGATTCTTACAAATGGTAATGGGATATGAAAAAAAGCTCTCCAACTGTACCACAATCAATCGCAATAATGACAAAGTGACAGATATACCAACCACCAAAACGCAAAGTTCCAGACTCTTTTCGACGGGTTTTCAATGCTCTTGGGTTTTATTTAGCCCTCCGAACCACGGCCGTCAGCAGGATTTAACTTTAACATGTGCTACGCTGTCACAGCTGAGTAAATTGTATAATTGCAAAGAGGGGCCAGCACTGACCTCATTTGATTAATGTGGAGATAACGTCCGGTTTCAAAAAACCAAAAGAGAGCGTGATGAGGAGAACGTGCGGGAAAGTCGGCCACGGGGATGGTCAGAGGGTTTGAAAGCAAGACCTTTTGAAAGGGGACGCGTTGGAGTTCAGCCGTCAAGTGGGCGTCCTGCTGGTTTTGATAGCGACCGTTGCCGATCGGGTGCGTGTACTGTGTGCGCGCGCACGTCTCGCAATCCGGTGAAGGATGTGTTTGTGTATATGAGTGAGCGTGTGCAGCCCGTGATTGCAGCCTGCAGCTATTTTCTAAAACACAATGGCGCAGGAGCAGTAATTATTTTTGGTCTTGAATGGCTAATAAACTTTTAATTGCTTGCCATTTCCCAAGGTGGACATTTTATCTCCCACGACATAATGCCAGAAAAGCGTTAATCATTCGGCCAAGGTGAAAATGCCAAGGGCATTTCGGAGTGAAATCTCTCACGCCAACGAGCGGAACGCACGGAAAAAGAAAAAAAAAAACACCCAACCAATCAACTTCTAAAAGGAATCCAGTGTTCACACGAAGACGGAGAAACCGTGGCTCAGAATATGCTGTTTAGTTATGATTGTGCTTTTTATTCAAATCAAGCAGCTTCTGGGAAACTAAAAATATTATTCAAGCAAAAAAGGAGCCCCACCAATACGTACAAAGCACATGAGTTAATGGGTAAGGCAAGAAGAGAAGATTACATACAGTAGATAAGCAAGGCGCTCAAGGCCTCGCTGTTATGCTGAATACCATTATGGATGTGATACGGTCAAAGGTCGCGTGCAAAGTGTCATTACCCCATGATGATATTCAGCATAAAAGCATGAGCTCAACTGTGATTGCTTTTATCAAACAGTTCTAGGAACTCGCGCAAAGGGACATCATGAATATGATTTATAATACAAAACAGTTCAGCATCTGCCCCTGAATGACCATTAATATTGTCTTTTGGACTCTATACTCCACACCTCAGTCTCAACTTGAGGTAGGTTAACATCCTGTTCCCTATTTTTGCTTTGTATCTTTACAGTTCAGCACTTCTTTTTAAGACCCGTTTTCCATAGCAATTGAGTACCACCTCGACGTGAAGTCATATATAATTGTCTAGGTACTAAAACCGTGTCTGGTACCAGGTACTGCCACCCAATAGAACGGTTTAAAAACCAGTAGCTGCTCATTGAATAGCTCCATTAATTATGTTTCTATGGTGTGATTTGAATTTTGTTTAAGGGAGATGGGTTGTTTTGCAGTTACATTTTCTCAAAAACAAATGCAAACAACCTGTTTACTTAATTAATTTCAATAAGTGATTGTTAAGTTTAAGTTAAGTTAAGTTAAGTTTGTTTCGTTACCACTCGTAGTGCCTCTGGATTGGCAGATCAGGGTGGTGGTTCATCTTTTCAAGAAGGGGGACCGGAGGGTGTGCTCTAATTAAAGAGGGATCACACTCCTTAACCTCCCAGGTAAAGTCTACTCCAAGGTGCTGGAGAGGAGGATACGGCCGGTAGTCGAACCTCGGATACAGGAGGAACAATGCGGGTTCAGTCCGGGGCGCGGAACACTGGACCAGCTCCACACTCTGCGCCGGGTGCTCGAAGGTTCATGGGAGTTCGCCCAACCAGTAACAGAGAGGGTCTCTCTGTTAAGGGTTGTTCGGTTCCTGTATGATCAGAGCAGGAGTCTGGCTCGGAACCGGACCCGGAAAAAGGTGGCTTGCCCCCTCTGGGTCGGTGGAGAGACCCTGCCTCAGGTAGAGGAGCTCAACAATCTTGGGGTCTTGTTCTCGAGTAAGAGACAAAGAGACAGTTGGAGTGCGGATCGACAGGCGGATCGGTGCGACGTCTGCAGTGATGCAGTCACTATACACATCTGTTGTGGTGAAGAGAGCTAAGCCAAAAGGCAAAGCTCTCGATTTACCGGTCAATCTACGCTTCCACCCTCACCTAAGGTCATTAGCTTTGGGTAATGACTGAAAGAACGAGATCACAGATCCAAGCGGCCGAAATGAGTTTCCTCCGTAGGATGGCTGGGCGCACCCTTAGGGACAGGGTGAGGAGCTCAGTTACCCGTGAGGAGCTTGGAGTAGAGCCGCTGCTCCTCCGCATCGAGAGGAGCCAGCTGAGGTGGCTCGGGCATCTGTCTCGCAAGCCTCCTGGGTGCCTCCCCGGAGGGCTGTCCCGGGCATGTCTCACTGGGAGGAGACCCCAGGGAAGACCCGGGACACGCTGGAGGGACTATGTCTCTCGGCTGGCCTGGGAACGGCTTGGGGTCCCGCCGTAAGAACTGGAGGAGGTGACTGGGGCCAGGAAAGTCTGGACATCTCTTCTGAGACTGTTGCCCCCATGACCCGACTCTGGATCAAGCGGCAGAATATGGATGGATGGATGGGTTTGTTTCGTTTCACCGTTCGTTGGTGTCTTATATGAAACGGCGACTACCCGCAGTGAACTGGACAAACTTGTTAAAGCTCACATAGCGTACTTTCGGCAGACTAATTAAAAACTTTGTTGGCTAATGTCTTAAAATTGCCTTTTGTTTGTAAGTTGGCCTACATTAAGGTAACGTAAAGTGTTGGTGTGATTCTGTATGGATTCTCAAGTCTAGCTGTCGTACTCATGGTATTGTAAAGTGTATTAATTTAGCAAGGCTAAGCACTGACGTCACTGAAGGTCTAATGCCCGGTTCACACTGGACGCGGAAGCGCTGCGGAAGCGCCGAGCGCTTCAATTCGGCGCCCATGTTAATCAATGTAGTGGTTCACACCAGACGCGAACGGGCGCGCGGCTTGTGCCATTCATTTCAATGGAAGCGGAAGCGCCGCGAAGCGGAGCGCCGACGAAATTCGCGAGCGAGGCTCGAACTGGTTCACACCAGATGCGAACAGCTCCGCGACGGTCGACAAGCGCTTCTGCTCAGCTGCTGTCTATTTTTCACTCCCACTCGAGCTTTTTTTTTTTTTTTAATCATTTTCATCATTTGCGGCGCTTCCGCATCCAGTGTGAACCGGGCATAAACGTGAAATGTACGGCCAGCCACTGGTTTACATGATTAAATATGTTGACTCAACTGTCATCGGATAACTTCTAATGTGAACTACATGGTTTTTCTTTATGTTAATAATGTGAGACCCTAGCCTGCCTATAGCCACGCCACCTACGCACAATCAATACGTGATTAATCAGCACTAAATGTTGTACAAAATGTCTGTAAAAGAGCCACATTGCAAAAGACACGAGTGAAAGTCAAAATAAAAGCGCTTTGGAAATTTGAGCTAATGCTAATGCACATAAACACACATTGTGACTGCTATTTTCACACCGTCTGTCTGTTCTCTCCACACAGGCTTGTGTTTACGGCACAGCGGATGTGCGGCTTTGTTTTCTACCTGTTTCCTGACTCTTGGTCGCCGTTGGCTGAAAGCTGCCCCCTCCACCCCATCCTGTTCGGGAGCCGATCCAAGCAGACAGTGATGGATGTACATCCTGGATGACTGAGTACGGTGATAGGAGCTTCAGGTTGTTATGACCCCAGCAGAGGGCCAGCTGTGATGAGAGCCATAACCGTCTCCTCCCATTCCCCTCTCGTGGTGGCTGTCACTCAAACTCTCTCCATCTCGGCCGTCTTTAGTGCTTCCTCTATTTTTGTTCTTCCTCCTTTTTTTTTTTAGGTCATTTCCTTCTCAATCGTTTTTTTTTTTTACTTATTTATTTGTGATGGCAAAGAGGGTGGGGGAGGGGCGGCCACTGCCAAGGATCCAGGCTTTTGTGTTTGAGGGGTACACGCTCCACCTGGTGAGCGATGCGGCATCCCCAATCAAACCTTTTCTTTCTGCATTCCATTCATTCCTCACTCTTCCATCTCCCTGTCCTTTTTCGTCTCGCTGACGTCTCACTGAGGCGGCGCATGTGTGCCCCTGATTAAGCTTGGATTGGAGAGGCCAGACAATAGTCGGCTTACATTTGAAGCTTGAGGAAATGGTGGTGGGAGAATAATGATGAGAGAGAGAGAGAGAGAGAGAGAGAGAGAGAGGAGGGAGGGAGGGAGGGTGGGAGAGAGGAGATGGACTGGGGACTAAAGTGGGAGGAAAGGGGGATAAAGTGGAGAAATGGGAGAGCCGTCTTATTTAAATGAAATTTTAAAGGTGCGGGATGTCACGGATAAGCGGGTGGATGGAAGGGGCGCGGGCAAGTTAAGGTCAACACTCACAGTGGATCAGTCATCATGCAGTGAAAATACAGTAATGAGAAAGAGTGTTTTCTTAGAACAGTTAGCGATGTTGAGGGATACGTTTTGAGGAATAGACATTTTAAAATATGGTGAGCGCAGCAAGTAAACACAGGCACTGACAAAACATCAAGTTCAAGTACACTAAGCAGAAAGGCTGTTGGCTCCATTGTTCTTTGTTTACATGATCCGATCGTGACGTGCGTATACATGCACCAAGCGTTTGATCGGAATGAACCATTTGGGGATGCGCGGAGTTGTCTAATTTTCCAGAAATAGAAGTAAAAGAAGAAGTTCTAATTCCGCCTGTTTTGTAAATACAGACTTCGTTGTCCGCACGTCTTCGGCTCGTTCACAAGCCTTCAAACTTTTCCAGCGGGGGGTTTTTAATTTGGTCTATCGTTTCGTTTATGTTCCGCGAAAAAATGAGCGGCTGCCGCTAAGGCGGAAAGGCGTCACGCAGACACAGCACACCTGCGCAATGGAGATATTCCGAGACAGGATCCGAATGGGTGAGTACATGACGCCATTTGGAATACTGATCCGCATAAACCACCTGTCTCTTTCGGAATAAAATTTCGCTTCGGGCGGACCGGATCGGATCAGAATCTTCCGATTGACGCGTTTACATGAAGCATCTTTAATCTGATTGGGCCTGTATTCCTATTATTTGTGTCCATGTAAACGCAGCTAATGTCATCAGATCAGCTCCTCCTTCAAGTTAGAATTTCAGGCGTGAAACTCCACGAACCCTCAAGTGAATATGGTCCGTTTTTGTGTCATTATCTTCTTGTACATACATTGTTTTGTGCCGTCACACCCAAGCGGGCGTATGCGGTTACTGGCTAAAGCGGCACACAGTTGTCAATGCTCTTGAAATATGACATGGTGGAATCGATCATGAGTTCAGTGAGTCTAAATCAACGATTGTGCTCAAAGGAAAGAAGAAGGGAAAGGAAAGAAGCACTACATTCATACCAGGCGTGGCTACAGTTTAGTAAGCACGTATAGTCAGATTACTGGCGGGTGGGCAGGTATTGGGGCACGCACTGCACTCACGCTCCAATCATTGCTCACCACACACATATCTAAATATTCACCTGCAGGTTTCTTCCAGAACTAGATACTTGGGTTGGTGCTGGCCGCGTAACCAATCCCCTGGCTTCCTAATGGGTATTCGCAAACCAATCACCGTTCACGACGCCCGACCGTCTTTACAGAAAGTCAATGGTGAGAATGGAATAAACCCGCTAGCTACACTGAGATGTATCACACACACAACCAAATGACTGATTGGGTGAAGCCCTTGATTGATGGTGTTAATTTAAATGCCATTAAGTAGCAAAGATAATTGACCGACTGTGTAAAACGTGATCTTAACTGCAAACAATGCAGGGACGATTTTTTTTTTTATTATTATTATTATTTTTATTTTTGCTGTGAGTGAACAGCCACACCTGAACCACTCTGAAGCCATGGGACTATTTATTTGCCTGTTCCTGAACACCCCCTGCTGTGTTGCTGTTCTAGTGCCAGTCATTCCCCTCACAACAAGGTAGGGGTGGATTTATTTTTCACGGCTGACACGAAAATCGAAAGAATTCCGGCGGAATGCATCGGCTAAACTATTACGAGATCCTGTCAGCGTTAATAAAAAATAAGATAATGCCGCAAGAAATCAATCCTATTTGTGAATAATGGTCCGCAGCAATGGCTAATGATTTCCTCCACATTTCTCATCACAAGTGTCCTTCTCTACCCATCCCGACTGTCTCTCCGTCCCTTGAGGCCTTCTAATTACAGGCATCTTCACCAGTGGACTGTACTGATGCCACAGTGGGTATTTATACTCCAAAGCGATGAACTGTTTGTTGGCGACATCAGTCACTTGCAGTCTTCCTGGGACAATAATAGAGTGGAGAGATAAGACAAAGCATTTGATATTCAAATTGAATTGGAACACGAGGGAGAGGCAGCGCCAAACTTGCACAGCGAGCGGCATCAACAGATAGAGAGCGTTGGGCAGATAGGAGGCTGACAGAAGTGTTGAATATAAATATATAGATTATAAAAGTCAAACATGAATTGCATCGGGGATTTTTCTGTAAGAGAAATCTCTTTAAAATAACATTGTGAAAGATCACCGCACCATTTGTGTGTCGACTGCACAATGTTACCTATAGATTTTTTTTTTTTTTTTTTTTTTTTTAGCTTTCAGGCAGTTTTACCTTCACAGAGAATTGCAAGGCAGGTACCTCCATCTCCGGATAAAAGGCTCGTACTCGTGCTCAAGGTACAGCATAGTTTCCCAAGCATATCTAAGCCGGTGGATTTCATGTTTGCAACGAAAGGTGTGGATCCACGTCATGACGGTGAACTGGTGGCAGTGATTGGAGCAACAGGTGAGACTGATGCAGGAGAACGTCTGGAAGAGCCCTGTTCATACTTCTATTGCACAACTCCTCGATGAGGAAAGTTGCAGTTGTCTCGCCTTAAAGTCGTTTATTCATGTTTGTGCATGGTGGATTTGATTTTTTTTTTTTTTTTTTTTTTTTTTTGTATGGCCAAATACAAATGAGAAAGAGAAAGAGAAAGAGAAAGAAACTGAGAAATTCAACCAATGAGTTTGGGGAAGTAAATATCCACGGTGAAAGGACTGGGGCGCCTATAGACGCTGGGGCCGATTATCGTATTTTCCTTTATCAGATATGTTGTGAAAGACAGATGGTTTTGCAGATGGATGGCAAGGAGGGGAATTTCGTTAATATCTGAAACCATGCAGAGTGCCCCTATCGTTAGTTATATTAATGTGTGAAACATATCGACTTCCATGATACCAATGAGATGGTTAATCTTTCACTGATAGAGGCAGTCAGCTTGGGCTGCGTGCTTTTAATCTGCAGTTACTATTATCTTTAACCAAGATAATAGTAACTGATCCTGACCCTTACCTGACAGTCATTCTGATTTTCATGCCCAGAACCTGAACCGAGACGTGGTTAGAAGCCGAGGCATTACGTTTGCAGTTGTTGTTTCCATGGTTACAGCCTGTTTACCCTGGTTAAACATGTGTGGCGCTCAGCGCTCCTCCTGAAAAGGAATCGCTTTACATGGGCTGTACAGTGCATTGTTTTAACACCCACACGCACATCGTTTCACTTTTATTTGTTTTAATCTCGATGCCTCATTTCCACATTGACAGCTGTGCGACAACCCGAGTGGTTCGTTACCACCAAGGTCCTTTTCGGCTCTGGCTAAATTAGGGAAATGGGCATAATTGTTCCAAATGTATGATTTATCAAGGAGCTCCGAGGCCGTGGTACATGGTGAGTTAATGTCTCATGTGAAGGAATTAGAAAAGCTCTTGGTTTTTGTTAGCGAGGGCAGCCAACATCGGGACGTTGATGGATGGGTTGGTGCACACTTGGTATTGATGAGGGCGTTGCATTAGACTGCTGTAGTGGAGACTGTAATGAGATGGCAAAGCCCTGAATGTCAATGATTAAAAACTGCTGGGATTTTTCCAGCGCCAGACTTCTTCCTTCAAAATAACGCATTTTGTGTTTGACAAAAAAAAAAGGCAAAATATTTTTCGCCATTTATATGCCTATAAATATAGATCACATCCCACTACAGCTGGCTCATTTAGTTTGTATCCAGTCCATCCTGCCCACATTTTTCCATAATAATGAGTCTATTTAGACCTCTGGCTATTTATAAAGATGGATGGCGTCATCATGACATCACCCCATTGGTTTGCAAATTCCTGTTTCGACATTTCCAGCACCATCTTGACTTGAGCGATTCCATACTTGGATGTGTGGGAACGCAATGATTGACTGATTGATTGATCGATTGATTGTTTGAATTTACACTACCTAACTGTAGCCACGTCCACAACTCAAATGAGACCAAACTGGACAAAATTACCTATTTAATGACTACTTCTATTTACGATTTGGGCCAACAAAAAAATTGACCAGTTTCTAAAGGTATGAATTCAGTGCTCCTTCCCCTATCCCATTTTGAGTCTTCTTTTGACTGTGTGACTGTGCCTGCTGGACAAACAATAGAATGCAGGTTTTGGGCACTTACACTTTGGCCTTTTTAAATCAGAAGATCCATCCACAGTCAATGATCCTCACTCAAACTGCACCTGCCTGTATAACTGGCAATCGTCAAAACTACTCAAACAAAGTGAAATTTGAGAGACAAAAGGAAGAATTAAAGCAGTAAGAAAAATGTCTTCCTCAGGAAGCAGTGGCCAAGTTCGAGCAGGGTGCCAAAGCAGCTGTATGAAGGGATTTGATAAATTCACTGGGAGTGTTGCCTTGGCATCCGGCATCAGGCCCAGTTTGCGCTCGGGCGCTGCACGCCAAGGAGCTGTGGACAGCCGACGCTTTAGATAATGCAGCTGTGGATGATACAGATGATGGCATTTGGTCTGTGACACCGTGGGCAGGGTGTAGTCGGACACCCCTGTACCTTGCATTCACGGCTCGGGGAGGAATTTCAATAAAAAAAATAAAAAAAAGACTCAGCGGAGAAGCCAGAGAACCTGGTGCTGGGTCCGGTGCCTGGTTCGGTTGCCATCACCAGTGTGAGTGGATTGCAGAGACAAAGACGGCGCAGGCGGATGTGACTGCGTTGCTTTTTTTCAGTTGTGATCGGTCATGTTGGAAAGTGTTTTGGTGAAAGAAGCAATAAAAAAGGTCCCAGTTCGTGAAGATCCAATTTCCTATGGGAAAACATTCCGCCTCTGAGTCCTCCAACTCAACCGCGGCTGTCAAACGCGCGCAGCGCGAGCCATCGGCTTTTATTCTCCCAGTCATCAAAGCAGCTCCTTCGCTCTTGTTGCGCACAGAGGAGGTTCCAGCGACACATTTCCAGACAACATGCGCTAGAACTGGCCCAGAAGAACCATCACTGCGTCTTGAGGGAGCGGCAAACACATGGTGGGTTTTTTTTTTTTTTCTACCACAGACGCCCAATCCCGTTACAACCAAGTGAAAAGGTTATGGTGTCACTTGTAATGCGAACTCCACTAGAGTCCTTCAGGCTCTTTTGGTCCTGATGGGTGCCATGGGCTCTGATGTGGCTCATCTCCATGACAACACTCACACTAGCCATGTAAATGTTTAATGGACGACAGGATATCCACTGAAGGTCGGACCTTATAGCTCCGCTGCCGGGCTTTGATTGTGTTTCGTGTCTTTGATTTCTGGTTCTTAAGAAAAGGACGGATGGTCCAAAGGTGTCCGTAGAGCGGTGGTTTCAAACTGGGGCAGCTCAAAAATCCTGGAAGCGACGACCAGAAGGAGATCCGGACAATTCTGCCCAATCATTTCATGGCATAATTCCAAAATGTCTGGCAACAGTTGGCCATTGCTCTTTGTTTTGCAAGTGCGAATGAACGGAAAGGAACGAACTTAGCTGGTGGATGCAGAGGATAGACGGACTCTGGCCTCGTTGTCACTGAATCATATCATCTCCAGCTCACCATAACACATGAACAAAAAAAAAAAAAAAAAAAAACGGCACGAGCTAATGAGACAATGAGTTTTTTTTTTCCCCCTCCACCTGGTACCTGTCCAGTTAGGGGCGGCACAATCAGGCACTCACTCCGCGCTCGGAGGACGCTGTCAGGGGTGGAGAGTGCGCACGTGGTCATTTCTTCAGAGTGGGGAAGCGGCGCCCCTGCCACTGTCCCCCATCTATCAGGCTCAAATGAGATGTCAGGGGTCAACTGCGATGCTGCGCGTCGCATCGCCCCCTTTCTCCACAGGCCGCCTATTTGTCACCACAAATGAGGAAAACAGCATTCTCTCGGGGGTCCTTCGCGCACGCACGCGCGCCCACACGCACCCGCACGCAGGCACAGAGAAAGGGAGGAAGTCGCACACTCACATTAATTAGGCAGCCCGCACAGACGCTGAGCATCTGCCACAGAGGCTAAGACGCACGCCGCACGCTCGCACATCCTCAGACATCACGTGCGGAAGAAGAATTGTAATCCCCGGTTCTCTCCCGCTCTGTTTTTTTTTTTTTTTTTTTTTTTTTTTCACGCCACGCTCGCACGACTCGCGCTCATCTTATTTGACCCTCGTGTAATTTGCGAATGCACTCCGAATGCACACACGGCCATTAGCAAAAAAAGACTTGTTGACACGTAATGATGCCTCCTAATGAGGGTCCACCGGGGAGGGCAGACTCACGCGAGCGTGATGAGGTTTGGTATTTGTCACGGAATTCTGTTCATTCATCTTTTGTCTTGACTTTAAATACCTGACATATGGCAAAAACCTACATTTTAGAATCTTTATCCCCTGAACTGGAAAAGTAGAAGATAGACATTAACCAACAAGTCTCGTTTTCTTTTGCACCATCGAAACATAGTAACTTGCTTTTGACAGTGAGGTAGGGCAGTAAAATCCGGAGACCTAAAAAGATCAGAGTGACATTACTTTTGATGTCTTTTTTATTATTGTTTCCATCAACCAGAGATCTTTTTTTTTGCAAGACAAGTAATCAATAAACTAACCTGGCACCCCAGATGGAACTTTTTCTACTTCCTTTCTACTTGTCTGTCGCATACCAATCTGGTGAAGAGCCCGGAGAAAACATTTGGAGAGAGAAAGCTTGGAGGGTAACTGCATCAACTGCCAACCATCGCATTCCAGCAAACCAAATTAGATTTGTAATACTCGGCTGGCCGACTGCAGTCTTTTTATTGGTGCGAGGGGGGGGGGACACTGACTGAGCGTCACAGCCCTGCAGCTCAACACTCACATTGGTTAACACAATTCTTGACAAAAGCAAATCCGCAGTGAATGGAAACATTATTTTGTTTATTTTGTAATGAATGAAATGCAAGAGAATTCTGACAAGTGCTAAAGGTAGCATCTAAGCTAGCCTGTTGACAACTGCCACTGTTTACAACTTGCTCGAGGTTCTCCTTCTTGATATTTATTTTCTGGGCAGCTTAGAAATCATATAATCGCAATGTTTATCTCAACGTTTTATCTGTAAGGGCGGTGGGTTAGTGGCGAAAGTCATTAAAAAAGGCGAATGGCAGAAAACATTTTCTGCCGAAGCGTGCATCATTCAAATCAGGCACAATTCCAGGGATGACATTAGCTTGTGATTGAAGACGGTTTCATAGTTTGGGCTACAGGGGCGACTGTAGCTCAGGGGGTACAGCGGGTTGTCCAATGACCTAAAGGTTGGGGCTTCAAATCCTGCTCCATCCCAGTCGGCTGTTGTGTCCTTGGGCAAGACACTAAACTCTAAATTGCTTCCAATGGGGCTGCCAGTGCCTTGCATGGCAGCAGCCACCCGTTGGTGTATGACAAGGTGTATAAGAGGCCATTGTAAAATGCTTTGGGGTACCGTGAAAGTGCAGTCCATTTACAAAAACAGATATGAAGTTAGATTTTTTTTTTTTACACATTCTTTGTTTACACATTTTCCAATCCCAATTTAAGCATTGATAACAATTCCGTCCCTCTGTTCGTTTGTTCCTGTGAAACAGGAACAAAGAAACATAGATCTGTCAACCAATGAAGTTGAGCTCAGCTTTAAACAGAAGAAAGGTGGTCAAATACAGCAAGCATCAGCTGACTGGTCAGCTGAATCCTTCCACTGCCCCATTGGCACTATTCAGTGTCCACATTAAAGCCGTTTCAGATGGCTACTCTCACACTCCAACTCTTTCATAGTCCATGTTTGATGAGTTTGGCCTTAGTAATGACAGAAGATGGCCTGAAGATGCAGAAGCAAAACATTCTGCTGAATTATACAATTTCAATCATCAAGAGAACATTAGTTAAACCAAGATTTCATGAATAGATTTACATTTCCGTGAGTGGCCAAGAGGCAATTGTCAATATTAACTGTACACATAAGATCATAAAGGCTTTTCTGACTATATTTTCCACAGAAAAATGCCTTTGCCAAGACCAAAGTCTGTATTTGCAACTAAATAATTCTGGAATGAGGGTCTGTCATTACCTACTTGTTTAATGTCTTAAGTTAATTTTTTCAATTCTGAAAATGTCAGTATTCATTCCAATTTACTTTATTAAAGGTTAAGTGTGTCATATTTGTAGATTTTGAAGAAGAAACAGCAACATGAAGTGGTTGCTTTTCAGATTGTAACGTCTTTCACTCTATCTCCCCCTCCTGAGCTTGCCAGTAGTTCACTGGTGGCCTGCACGCCCAAACCTGGATACCTCGGCCACCTTCTTCTTCGTTGGTTTATTTGAAGGCGCACGCAGTCACCCTAATTACAAAACGCTCTGTCAGGCAGCTGGATTCTCAGCACCAGGCTTCCTTAGAAATATGGTTGTGCAATATGGCAGACGACTGGGAGCAAGACCCTTGGTCTATGTCTATTCTTATATATAAATAAGAACCATTCTATGGGTAGGAAACCAAATTACAATTACTGTACTTTGAGTATACACTTTTATTAATGTATTTGTATGTATTGAGTTGTTACCAATACCAAAATCATAAATCAAGCCAAATTTTACACACTGGACCAATAAATAATACAATAATACAACAACAATAACATTATTGTTACTGGTGTTGTTTGTTGAGCAGCAGCTATTGGTTATTTTTTCGATCAATTAATCAACATAATTGATTCAATTTGATTAAATGATTATTTAAATTGCCAAAAAAAAAACTTAATGTGAAAGTAAATTAGCGTATAAAATAAATAAAGGAAATAAAGGAAAAAAAGCTTTGATTCAGGAAAATTTAAGTCAAATTGTTTTGGAATCGATCAACCATTTCAGTTGTTTGAGAAGCGTTCTTGTCTTCAACTGGTACACTGTCAATTCCCCAGCATTTTGAATTTTGTCCAAAAATAGAAAAGATGCACCAGCAGGAGGGAAGCAAAGGGTGAGGCTGCATCCTTGACCCCTTGAGAAGGCCAAATTGGAGAGCAATTATCCCTGAAAGCCATTCTCTATGTTGTTGGGGGAAAAAATATTCTCAATCGGGGAACAATTAATAACATTTTTGGAGGCAGGAACAGGGGACCGGCAAAGCAGAAGCAAAAGCTGAGCTCATGTTGACAGCTGTGAAAGCTTCTTTTCCTCACCCTGTAGCGAAGGCGAGCGGCTGTTTGAAGCAATAAGCTTCTGGTTCATTCTTGGTAAAGATAAACAGACACAGTCCAGGGCACTAAAAATTCATAGTAAGCCCGTGAGCACACACACACACACACTCATTCCGTGAGTGCTTCTGCTGCTGCTGTTCAAAATGATTCACACTTTATTCACACCCAGCTTAACACCAGTTGCTAATTGCCACAAGAGTGATTGTCTCAGAAGCGGCCATGTTTGGCCTTTTCCGGAAAGCGTCGTCAGTCCAACGGTCAGTCCAGTTACATCGCTGCACGCGTCACATATCAGTATAATTATCATGTCTCCATGTGCAGCTTTAAAATGCTTTTCTTCAGCACGTGTTGCACACGGAACCACCAAAAAAGTATGCTACTCATTTTCCCACTGGGCAGATGGCCACACGCTCGCGCGCACGGACGCAGGCACCTGAACATCGGGGGCAGAATTTGTGTGGTAAGCACACAGCGTGACACGAAAACAAGCTGCATTTCGGATGTTGTAGCGGCTGTGCTGTTAGCCTCCAACAAAGTCCACAAGGTGGAGCGTCTCCGGGCATGTACCACCACCGTTCAAAAAGGGTCAACGACTAATTTAAGCATTGAACTCCATTATACGCAGCTTCAAGAAATAATCTACTGGAATGCTCTGTGAATATTGCTAGCGCAGGAAAATCAGGTAGGATGTGCTGAAACACATTTATGTATTTGGAGTCATATGTACAGTCTCCGATGATTAATTCAAGTGGAACAGACTTTAGACTGACCTAGCTGTGCCATGCTAATTGTTATTAACCGATTATATTCAATGAAGCTGCAGTGGAAGTTCAGCAGGGAAGGTTTTACCTTGTGCCTGCCCTTTAGGTCACTATCAATTTCCTCTTTCAATCGCACATCTAGTCCCTTGGTCTTTCCAATCACAACCTGCCGCACTCTCGTGTTAACCAGTCAACTGAGATGCCAAATTTAAAAGTGCTCTTTTACTCTCTGGCACTCCAGTACCTTCCAGAACACGAACTGTGTCTCACCTGCATAGCTTTGCTGAAACCACCACCACCACCACCACCAAATGGTTTGTCAGAAATCCTTCCGTCGTCTGTCATCCCAAAGACCAATGTTAGGTGCCAGCTCTACTCAGTACGGTACAGCCCGGTAGGGACGCATTTCCACTGGCTTGGTTACTACCTGAGCGTGGGCGGAGTTACGGCTGCACGGTGGACCTAAGGTCCCTGGACGTTTGTTGTGCCTTCCATGTCCCTGGATTCATAGGTTTTACTTTTTGTATTGACCGTGTTTTTGGTTTGTTTTATTGCAAGACATTTTAGTCGGGCTAAGAAGGATTTTGTTTCATACTGTTGACTTGTACCAAAACACTGTCCTAGCAGAGAAAAATGTAGACGCTGAAACGATCACTTGAGTCCCAGAGTCGTTTATTATCAGGCAAGAATATCTGCACAACTTAACTCCACAGAAAGCACAGCAACAGCTTCATTCAACAGGTGTTAACACGCTAGCAGCGTTAAAAATTATACAAGGAAAAAAAATGAAGAGGCAGAATCGCTGCCAGCGAACACAACACACAAGCAGAGCACGGAGTTAGCGGTGGTGGCTAACAGTTTATCGAGACGATTCAGCGGCTGTGCTTCGCAAATAGCCTTGAAACTGATGTTCAAATATTGGCCGACAATTCTCTCGTCGTCCACCGGCCGAGTCGAGGCCGTCTCCCTCCGGTACCCTGCTCTGTGCTACGTCACCACTACGGTCCCTGGTCAGCACGCTTGGAACCTCAAGGAAGAAGGTACCAAAATGGTAACGGTTGGAACCATGTAGGGCCCAGTGGAAACGCGTACTAACCTAGGCGTGCTGAGCCAACACCAATCGAGCCACTGGAAACATGCCCTTAGACTCCCAGGGGAGTGATCATCTTCAGACAGGAGGCTTTCAAAACCTCAAGCTGCTTCCTCATGGTGGTAACTTTACAAAATAGGAAACAAAAGATTTCAACTCAGGTTTTGTCCCCGAGGCTAATCAGACACTGTTGTGCCAACACACACAAAAAGTACTTCACTTTGTGCGTGTTCTTTGTCCGCTGCTGCAATTTGTGTGTGCCGCAAAATATCCCAAATCTCAATCCCAAAGTCTTCTCAACAGAAACAACTTCAAAGTTTTGCATTCATTCCAAAGCTTCCCCAAATTTCAAAGCTCCCATCTGCAGGGCTGCCTCTGCCTGATTTTTTCTAGTCCTTGGGTCACTTCCCAAAAGCACACGGCACGACCAAAGGTACGAGTTTGTGCATCGACATGTAAATGAAGAGCTTTGCCTTCCAATTTGCCTCTCCTCCGCCACAATGCCCATGTTACAGCTGATGCCAGCTGATTTTCGAACCACCTGTGCATCCGAGGCCCCCCTCGCCCCTCCTCCCCCAACCACAACTAATGAACAAGTCCCCAGGTTACTTAAATCTACCTTGAACAGGAGGGGGCGATCCATCCTTCTCTGGCAGGAAATCGTGGCCTCCAGCTCAGAGGTGCTGGAATCTAACTGGACCGCTTTATATTCGTTTGCAGACCGGGCTCGGTGCGGAAACCAAAAGTCATCGGATGATGAAACACACACACACACACACACACACACACACAAGTGCGGCATCTGCGAGCCAGAAATGCTTACGACAATCCCTTCACATTTTAAACCGCACTCTCTCACCTTGAAATTTTCAACATAAATAATTCAAACGGGGTCAAAATCAAGATGCAAAAACTTGGTGAAGTGCAACACGGATTTCAAGTGCTTGGACTCTGTGCCCAGAATGCCGTCCACCTTCTCCTGCTCCACCTTCGGTCATATAGGGATCAGCATTAGTCAATATTACCAGTGCCTCGCATTAAGTATCCCCGAAGGTTTGTCAAAGCTCAGATTATGTAGGAGTGTACTTTCCGTAAACTGCAGGGGCAGCGAGCAGTGTGATACCTCATTAGCTGGAGCTCTGTAAGCTGCTTGTAAATTTAATGTCTCTTGGTCGACTATAGCATTAAGGTGGGTTTCTCTGCAGATCAACCAAATCATTAAAGTACTGTTGCTTGGAGCGTTGTTTTGGATTTTTTAGTTTTTTTTGTGTGTGTGTTTTTTTTTGTATGTTAAGTTTCTCAAGATGATCTCACATAATGAGACGTTTGAGTTGCTCAGAACGCAGATTTTGCCCGATTAAAACAAAAAAAATACTGCGACTTCAGGATCTGCTAAAGGTAGAGAATTAGATCGTAAAATGAATCATACACCGCCTAGATTTTCAGTCCATATGCAGAAGAGTTTCATGGTGCATCTACCGATTAGCAGCACGTTCCTGAAGTGAGTTTGTAAATAGTGATGAAAAGATATTGTTAAGGATATGTTTCAATGATTTATTGACTTTATCGGTTTCGTTGATTTATCAATTTGGATATTTATAATGCTAGTAACCGACAGGCTACCACATTTGCGTATTCAGTGGACATTTGCACGGAATTTGAAGGAGATTACCGCCCACAACGAACCTGGAGTCTCAGGACCCACATTTTTCTCCTTATCATGAAGTCGTGACCCAAATTTATTCCACAGCACGCAAATTTATTCCACAAAAAAAAAAATACTAGCCTGCTTTCTAACATGTCTAGTATAGAAATTATTGAACTTATTGAACTGAATTGTGTGTCCTGCAAATAAACGCCCAACATTTTCTCTGAAGAGAACTGCCCGCAAAGCCGCGACCCGCCAGTTGAGAAACACACCGCTTTCTGCAGCCTGCTGAACACTAATGAGTCTCACGTCACAAGCGAGTTTGAGCGTCCTAATCCGCGAGTCTGTTCCGGTTTCCATCATGGCCCCCCGCCAGGCTCCCTGAAGAAATAACATTCCGACGTGCTAACGTCTGGCTGGCATATGTTTAGCAAAGGCCACCTCAACCCTGCTAAGTCAGTCGGCGAGTGCTGGACCAGAATCCCGCGCCAGCCGTTCCATATCAACGTCAGCTCTGGTGAGAACTAACTTGGGAAAGTTTCATGACTTCAAGTCTCAAAAAAAGCAGACAAATAACTGCAGATACAAGTACTACATTGTGACTTTAATGGGGTTTTTTTGTGCGCAAGTACAAAAAATGTCAAAGATCCCATAAATCCACTAAAAAAGAAAATATAGAACAACTAATGTACCTTGTGTGTGTGTGAACATGAACAATATAGCGGCTATCCTTCTGTGGCAGTATGGCTGCAACAGACAGCTGTGGCAGTCACAGTTATTGAGTCGATGGGTAATTAGTCTCGCAGGAGATAAATGAGGAAGTGGCTCCCCTTTTTCAGTGCGTGCGGGCGGGGGCGGGGAGGGCGTGTACGCGTGTAACTGGCGTGTTTACACGCAAACGCGCATTATCCGTCTGTGGCGTTGACGATTAGGGAGGGACGCTCGAACCCGGCGTCTCAGGCTGACGCGGGATAGAGACACACGCAGAGGGCGCCGATCTCAAAGAGCGTGCACGCTGAATGAAAGACGGGATGGGGACAGATAGCGTTGTAGTCAAGACCGCACCAACCGAGACGAAGACATTACCAAGACTAGCAAGTGTTGAGATCAAGACAAGACCAAGATATTGAGGGTTTGAGTCAATGACAAGACCAAGACTGAATATACATAAAAGAAAAATCACAACAAATCAGAAGAAATGACCAGTATCTTTTTTTTAAATTCACGTTTGCTTTTACATCAATGAACTATTTTAAAAATCCCAACTTTGCTTAGTAGTCTGAGACCAAGATAAGGCCGAGTAAAAATGAGTCCGAGCCGAGACCGAGACCCTGAAAAAGTGGTCTGGAGAACCAAGACCAACCTGGAGTTACTACCACACGGGGGACGGGTGGAGGAGACGTCAAGAAGGTCGTCCTCGGAACTCAGCAGAGAGTTCGTAATGCAATAACGGCACTGAGCACAAACGGATGAATCACAAAATGGGATGACGCGGTCAGTCGGTCAGTTGGTCAGTCGGTCACTCCCCGGTCTGAAAGGGCCATGAGCGCCCCGACTGGTCACGCTTGTGGCAAAGTGGATCCAGTCAGAGCGCCGTGCAGAGCGAGAAAAGAACGAGTTTGAAGAAGTCGTATAAAAAGAAAGAGCGCACTGGGTTTGCTCTGAGTGCCTCGCAATCAGGATACTGAGCTGCAATATTGATTTATCTTCTTTTTTTTTACACCAACTCCGCTCGCATGAGTTATTATGAGAAGCGCTCAGGTGTGGTTTATGACATTTCGCCCTCTTTTATGAAATTGCACGAAATGGAGCCTGGTTAAGTGACAGATTTTGGAAGCGTACTTTGAGTGATTTTCAACTAAATAATTATCATGACTATATTACAGCTTGTTGGCGCACTCTCATGCTAGGTATTCATTTACTTATTTATTTATTTATTTTGTCATTCATTCATTCATTCGCTGGAGGGTCTTTGAAGGTCAAATGTGTCAAGAAACAGCAACATCAAGTGGTTGCATTTCAGATTGCAACGTCTTTCGCTCCTCCTCCCTCTCCCAAGCTTGCCAGTGAACTACTGTGGCCTGCAAGCTTAAACTGGATACCTCGTCAACCTTAATCTTCTTCGCTGGCATATTTGTGGACGCCAGCGTTCACCCTAACTGTGAAACGCGCTGTCAGGCAGCTGGATTGTCCACACCAGGCTTCCTTAGAAATATGGTGGCGCAAGATGGCAGCTAACTGGGAGCAAAACCCTTGATGATCATAAAAAAAGAGCATTGCATTGCAGAGCAACAGCAGACAAAGATATGACTTGATCCTACTTGGATGAGAGAGAAGGAAATGATGAGACGCGACCTGTTAAGAACACAGTACAGCAACTGAAATCAACAAACATCTATTTGTGGATTTGTCAGCGTTTGTCAGCAAATCGGGTTCGAGACGCTCGCCGGGGAGAACGACCCGGACTACAGAAGTATCATGCATATTTTTTTTTTTTTTTTTTTTTTTGGTGTGTCTGGCTGTTCAAGCACGCTGTTAGCGCACAAAGTCCTGGTGCATCATGTATAAAGCAGAGCCCGGAACTAAACGTGTGTCTGCTCCGAGATGGTTCAGTCATTTTGCTTGGTGGATTTAAAGGTGTCAGCCTTCAGGCTGGCTGAGTAAGAGTCTTAGGGAGATCAGGCACTCAAACACACACATTGAAGTGTGCACGCGCAGCACACGCACACACGCACACAGGCCCATATTAGCAGCGGTCTCTATTGGCAGAGGCACTGAGCTTCTGTTTGTATCACAGCGGAGCCCTTTGATGTGCGGTAGCATTTTTCATGCTGCTGTTCCTCTCCTCTTCCCTCTTTTCTCTCCCCCTCGCTCGAAACGCGGACAGAGAGCCAGTTTCGGGAGACATCCAACTTATCTAATGTGTTCAGCTCGTGTTGTGCTGCCAGACTCCAGCTGGACGGAGCCGGTTCCTAACCAAGGACCAGCGAGGATGCAACATCAAACCCTCTCGCCGGGTGCCCAGTTTTGGAGAGTTTGCGTGCACGTGTGGGTGTGTGCGTGTGTGTGTGTGTGTGTGTGTGTGTGTCAGAATGATTTCAAAAAGAGAGATGCTTAAAAATATGCTCGGAAAAAGTTAGCGATAGCATCATCGCGGCATCTTGGATGAGTCGAGGCAAAGAAATGTAACATTTTGCGGGGGGTGCACGAGTCCTGGAATAATGAAACACACGTCTCACCTTCTGCCACCAGTGGCCACTAAACTGTGGGATTGATATTAGAGCTGGCTGTCTATTCGTCACACTATTCCAGCTATGTCGAGGGTTTTAGTGAAACAGCTCATTTTGCACAGCTGCAGCCGTTTCATGTGTTTTATCATCTCCCGCAGAAACATTTCTCCCGGCAGTTCCACTTTGTAATGGTTTGTGTGGATTTTTTTATTTTTTCATTTTAAATGCTCCTCATGCTGTTTCAGTCATTGTGAGGTGGGAATCATTATTTAAACGATTTCTTTGTCTGTGGTTTGACAGTTTGGACACGGAGCATTTTTCAAGTTTTCCCCCTCCTCACTAATTACCGTACAAGACCTGAACCGTTTGTCTCGATTTTCTCTGTGCTTGTGGGAGCTCCTACTTTCAAAAAAATATATATATATATATATATATATATCAGGCTTTTATTTTCAACAGCGCTGAGTGAAGAGTTGCCTGTCTGGCGCTTCATCTGGGGGATGCACAAGCATTGCCTGGGATGGCAGCTGCTGCCGCCTTTCATGGCTGCAAAATGTTGCAAACGTAGAAATCATGCAAAACCAAAAAAACAAGCAGAATAGGTAAAACACGTGCAACACAGGGAGACAAATGCAAAAAAAAAAAAAAAATGCTGCAAAAAAAAAACCCGCAAATGAAAACAACTACAGGAGCAAAACAGTGCAAATTCACGAAACGGAAGGGAAGTGCACCAGGCCACTAGGGGCAGACTTTTCGTTTGAGTTCTTGCAGGATTGTTTGTTTTTGTTTTTTGTTTTGCATCATTTCTGGGGTTGCAGCCTGTTTGCCCTCGTCGACCACCGTGACAATCAGACAGCAGGGCATGGTGTCTTTTGCTGGACGTGTTCCTCAATGTTCAGTCAGGCTACCAGCAACACCATCAACCTAATAGTTAATGTAGGACTTAGAAGCACACAACCCAGCGGGATGAATTTCCAGCCAACGTTGCAAGGCGAACATGTGAGAGGAGAGCGGCACTGGAAGAAGGATCTTGTTGATCTGATGGATTTTGGCCAAAACCTTGCAGGAATTTGCGGTTTTCAATAGAAACAATGCCAGGTTCCTGCTGTGTTGAGGTTAAATGTGTATGTACAGTATATGTACCTGTTGCTTCTGCCAAAGGGGTCGTTTAGTCGCAGTGAGCTGTTACTAACATTCTGTTCTGTGTCTGCGCAGGGTTTTATAACTCTTGTGATGGTATGTGGGACCACAACATATGAAACAAAGATATAATAAATGATCATTTATTAATAAGTCATTTCTGATGCAGATGTAGCCTGCTTTCTGTAGGACTTATCATTCAGTCTAACAAAGCACTAAAAATCTCGTTTTGGTTAAAGAGATTCTTTCTACTGTCTTGTTTGTATTCTTTGATGCATTAACCCTAACAGAAACCAAAAAAATAGACTTTGGTAAAAACCTTGGATTGGATGGAGGACTAATAAGTGTGTTAAGCACTATATTAGGGCTGTCCCGATACGATATTGATATCGGATATCGGTCCGATATCAGCCAAAAAAGGAATATCGGATTATATCGGACGTCATCTTAAATCTCCGATATTAACACTCCGATAGAAAGCAGTCCATTCTACTCCGGCAAAAAAGAATCTCCACATCATCCTCCAACTGCAGAAAGTGGTGATGGAGGACTCAGGGTCATCACAAGTTTAGGTAACTGACAATATTGTTTTGTTGTTTTTTTTGTTCCTGCTCTCAGTTGTTTTCAGAATATACGAGCAGTAAACTTGTTTTAATTTGTTTTGAATTGTTTGCATTATAAGTTATTTGGGTCATTGTTCACGGTCATTGTTAATAATTGTTAATAATAAGTGGTTTGTTCTCCAATACAACTGTTTTTGACTCTTATTCTCTGTTTGAGTAATATCACTTGATGCTGCCTTTTTTTAACACTCCACACTACAGAATAAATAATGAAAGTATGTTTCATTTGTAGCATGCTGACATCGGATTGATATCGGTATCGGCCGATATTCAAGGTTGAAATATCGGTATCGTATCAGAAGTGAAAATATGGTATCGGGACAGCCCTACACTATATATTGTATTTGTGTTTTTGGTGCTGAACAGACCTCTCGAGCCAATGTATGTGCATGCGCAGGTGTCCATGTATGTACATGTGTTCATGTGTGTTGGGGGAGGGGCGTTCACTGCATTCTGACTAGATCCATACTCCATAATTTCCGTGCGCTTTGCATACGTTTGTAGAAAAGTACTATGGCATGCGTAATTACACAGAAGAAGCAATGAATAATACTATCGCATGGAGCATCTTGTCTGCGGTGCCAAGAATGGCAGAACACGCAAACACAAACGTCACCCAGTGCGTCCAAGAAAAAAAACAGAAAAACAACGTATATTTTGTGGAGAGTGGAGAAACGGACGCAAATGGTGGGAACAGGTGGAAGTGAAACGCACACTTTGCATGAGTGGGCGGCGCCGGCTGGAAATCCGCCAGCTGCAGGAGGAAGAGGGATTAGGAGAGTCGACCCGCGCGGCGCTCTGCTACCTCAAAGTCTGTCAGCACCCACATTTGCAACCCATCACGTTTCAAAAAAATAAAAAAAAATAAAAAAAATCCAGCGACTTACGATTTTCATCCCCCTGTTGCCGGGATGCCTTTGCAAATTTTTTTTGCCCTCCTCTTCCTCTTTTCACACCTCTCTCTCATTGAATATGGCAACCGTGCCCCCTCGCCCCTCCCCCGCCCCCATACAGCACCCGGTTGCTGCTGGCTGTTGCGTGTGAATGCAAAAAAAAGGGGGGGAAAACAGCAAGCTAAACATCTGGAGTTCCTGCCGAGCTGACGTATAGCGGCGCTCCGGCGAAACGAAACGGCCAGACGGATGTTCAATAATGCGCTTTTTTTTTTTTCCTTCCCTTTTTTTTTTTTTTTTGCCCGGCAAGACTAATGTTTCCTTTCAAACGCATTAGCATTTTGATAAGCCCCAGCTGAAAACCAGCCTCCCCTCCAACCGCCTGAGCGATAAGGCGCAAGTAATTGGGAAGAGGTCCGCGTTTGGAAGACGAGGCGTTCGGGCGGAGGGGAGGAGTGTGTGGAGGGGGGGGGGTGAGGGCTTTCAGGTGGATAAAGTTTGCTGAATCAGGAAGTGAGGGAGGTTACGCACGAGCGAATAGAAAGGTAAGATAGACTGTGTTCAACAGTGTAGGTGTTGCAGCGGGACAATGGGAGGGATTTTTTTTTTTCTTCTTTAAAAAAAAAAAAGTGCTTCAGCCACTTGCTGATGCGGGGAGTTTATTGGAGGTGGCATTCAAACCCCCCCCCCCAGGCACTGAGTTGGTCTGCGCAAGAGCTTCCCTGGCCACCGTCTGCAACTCTGCACGAATTATGTAAAGATGCGTGAAAGGCAAACATCAGCACGGGATTTCTTTTTTTTTTTTCTCTGCTATGATGCCCCGCTTCTGGCTCTTGATGCCTTTTTTTTTCCTCATCCCCGCACGGAAAAAAATGTATGTTATCTCATTGGGCAAAAGTGCTCGTGTTTGCACTGCAAATGGCCCTGCTGCTGCTGCCGCCGCCGCATGCGAGAAGTGACTCGGGGAGCAGACACGCCTGGCCAACGCTGCGCAGCTCGGTGACCTACTTGGAGAAAAACAAAGGGGGGGAAAAGTCGTCGCGGTTTCTATTTATTCCGCCACGTCGATGTTGCTCGCTCTTTGAAGTTTTGACATCTGCGACACGACGGCGGCGGCGGCCCCGGCTCTGCGATAGCAAGCTAGCGATATCATGACTCCCTAATTCAAATCTTTAACTTTGAGCCACCAATGTCAGAGGGGCGCAGCTGCAGGGGAGCGGCGTCGGGGTCCGGAGGCCTCATTAATAACTGCGCCGCAAAAAACAGCTTGACGGAAAACCGTTGATCTCCGGGAAGGCAAGAATTAGCCGCTACAGAGAAAACATTTCGTTTAGCTGCGCGACGCTCCCGTGGCTGCTCAGCCGCAACATCCCACGAAAGTTTGGCGGCAGGCAGATGGTTTTACATCTTGTTAAAGTAACTGCTAACTGACGCTCGCTACGCCAGTCTCGGGGGCTGCTCGACACAGCCAGATGGAGGCCAGACAGACACCGGCAAGATGAACTGGCTGCCAGTTTTGATGGAGGTGAATCCGACACCGCCGAGGTAGTTTGGTTTGAGTTTCCTTACTGGCTTTTAAAGGAAATGTTTACAAACAGTAAATAAAGCGACCAGATGGCTCGGTCGTCAAAGTGGCCTCTCGGCGTCATATTGAAAATCACGTTCACAGTTGATTATCAGGCTGTATATGAGAAAAACAAATCTGAAAAAGGAAACCTGTAAGTAGGACGAAACCCTCTGGGCCCCCGGATTCAATGTGGGATTCAATGCATGATCAAATAATCACTTCAAGGAGCAATGAGCAATTTCGACACTGTCGGATTTCACAAAATAAGAAATTCGTAGGTGAAACTCCAGTCCTGTTAGCCCTGCTGCGATCGCTAGCGATGCATTTTTTTTTCTCGCTCAAACACACCCTTTTTCCCCTTCATATAAAGCGACTTTGAGTGTCCTAAAAAGCGCTAAATAAATTTGATGTATTATTACCTTAAAAGTGAGTAGGCGGGGCTAACTCTAATCTAGTCTAATCCATTACTCTGGGTTGAAGTCTTTTTTAAAACATCCGTCTTGAAATCAAAACAAGTCTTTTTACATTGTCGTCTCGCTCCTTGTGGCTCCACTGTTATAAATGCCGCAAAGAGCTTTGCAGCCTCGGCTGCGACGCTGAATGCAAATGAAGTTGTTGTTTTGGGTTTCCTTTTTTTTTTTCAATAGAGAATTCAAACCAACATCGAAGTGAAAAGCGCCACACAGTGTATTGTAATATGTTCTGCTCTGCGTCAATTCATTATCTGGGATTGATCTGCCTTGACTTGAAGCGCAGGGTAATTAATCAGGTGTTAGGATCCGCCCACCGACTTTGATAGGCGAGGAGCACACAGATAAATGTATTCATGAGGCAGTGTCGTGAAATGAATAATTAAATTGTGAAATAAGTACAACTGTATGCTTTTTTTCACATGAAATTAATTAGTATTTCAAAACATAAATTGCAATATTCATTAATTAATTTGACCTTTAATGGTGTGTTTATTTATTCATTTATTTATTTATTGCTTGAGACACCACCTTTGCACATCTCTCCGCTTCCTCCTCTTGCACCTACTGCTGCTACCACCAGTTTTCCTGCCATACTTGGTGTTGGGCCTTGCAGGTTATACTGGCTTAAGACCATTTGCGTGTTCCATCTGCGTCTACCTCACAACGTCACTGAGCCTGATGGCAGGGTCTGCTTGTACAGCTCCCCTTTTCGTCTTCAAACGAATACAGGTGCACACATGCTGGCAGCTTTGGACCCTTTCAGGATCACGTTGCGCCTCACTTTTACTCTTTGGTCAGACTTGGGACTTTTATTTTTAAGGTCCATTATGTAGAATTTGGCCTGATTTAGGATTTTTGTACTGGTAAAAGCTTAACATATATATCCCATATATACCCCATATAAACATATAAGAATATACATAGATCAAGGGTTCTTGTTCACAGTTGGCTAACTTGCACTGCCATATTTCTAAGGAAGCCTGGTGTGGACAATCCAGCTGCCTGACAGCAGTTCGTAATTACAGTTAACTCTTGCGTCTTTAAATAAATCATCAAAGAAGAAGGTGGATGAGGTATCCAGGTTTGCGCTCGCAAGCCACTGTAGTTCACTGGCAAGAAAGAGGGACAGTCCCTCAGGGGACTTAAGTGAAAGAGAGCTGCAATCTAATATGTAACCACTAGATGTTGCTGTTTCTTCTTAAAGTCTCCAGATATTACACACATAACCTTTACGGGCATTTTTCCTATGCAGACCACTCTTGCTGAGGCAACACGGGGGTCTAAGCCATGTTTTGATGAATGAGGTGAATGATCACTCTGGACTGTGGTCATGGGTATTTCATAGTTTGTTTAAGGCTGCACCAAGCAGAAGAGAAGAGACCAACATATAGGTACTATGTTTTAAGTTTGCATAGCAGTGTAGTCTTGTCTTTACTTAAAAGTCAAGACCCTTGAGAAGTCTCGACTGGGAAACTCTGACAACTCTGGAAGGAAAGGCCTGCTGGTTTTAGGTCTGTGACCCCGATGATGATGATCAACATGCAGCTGGAATTCATAAGGGTTTAAACTTTGTTGCCGCTCATGTGATGGTAGAATCAAGTGTTTCCATCAGTCTCCTGGTGCACGGGATGATTGAGGTCAGGGTGGTCATGTCATACAAGCATGAATAGGCATTTGTTTTCCACAGCTCATTTGGATTTGTTGATGGCCAATTCCTTCACAATGGTGAAGGCCAAGGGGGGGGGCTGGCACACCCTTCCATAATTTCTATTTCAAGAGATGTCATGATGTGGTGTAGTCATCAGTTGTGAGGTGGAAATTACGATCTTGGAAGTAGTTTCTGAGCAGGTTAATGAGGGTTGCTAGAGTGTATTGTCATTATACTAAAAGAAATAAGAACTCTTTCCTTTTTGCAGCTTGTATCGAGGTAGACTTGTATATCACCAGCACCTTAAATAAAACCCATTGATTAGCTATCTGTTAGGATTTGACAGTCAGGTGGTTCTTTTGTTTAGCTTCCTAACCCAGATCAGATAATCGCCAATCGGAAGCAGAGTAGGAGGAAAAAGTTTTCTGTTGCCGTGTTTTGATGATGTCTCCTGGGTTCTCACAGTAGATTATAGATCCAATTAGTACGAGACCAATTTTTCCGAGGCCGTTTGCTCTGACGACTTTTTTCTGAGGCTGGTGACTAACAGAGAGTTTTGTTTGTCTGACAACTTTTCTGAGGCGGGTGACTAACAAAGAGTTTCTGTGAGAAGACAGAGTTTTTGTGGTGACCTTAGGCTTCTGATCTAAGCTCTGACACTGAAGCCTGACACCCGAGGATGTAGTAAAATGTATAACATAGACCAGTTGGCAGTGGTGACTGTGCAGATTAGACCGGTTTTTGCTCACACTTTTAATAGAATCTTGGTGGTTTTATTAATACAGCCAGAGATATTAGGATAGAAAATATGTAAAAGCAAAAACACCATTCTGGACACAACAGTTTATGATTGCACATATTCTTGTGAATTCCTTCGCACAAAAACGCATTTCGGGCCTCATAACAAATGTTATCGAGGGCTTAGCCAGAAAAGGGAAACTAAAATAACAACAGCCTCTTGAATATTTCCGTGCTCTCAGAAAATGACCCCAAAATGACAAAAATCACTGTCAGGCGCGGAGAGGGGCTGTGATGACTGCTGCACGCTCTATTCATCATGAGGTGATGGCAGTCAAAGATGCTGCTTTTTGAGCACTGCGTGGCCCATGAAGATTAGTCTAATGCCTGTTTATCAGTGCTGGATTCAAAAAGCCGAGATCTGAGAATAAATCCATCATCGCATGAAAGGCCGCGCTACCTCTGTTGGGGATACGGGCACCAGCATGAAGCTCTCCCTTTCAAGCACACAGTCTTGTTAGCATTCTCTCCTGTTTTACACCTACTGACACTGCCATTGATTACAGTCCAGGGACCTAAATGATCCTGCAGGAGGTGCAGCCACCATATATCCTCTATTCCTTCCTTTGCAACCAAACTGTAGACGCTGCTCTGGTCGTGCAGTGTCAGTTGATTAGGAAATGAACAGACAGTTATTATCGTTTTCATTAAAAAAGATATTTATATAGATATACATATCTTTACATACGGTTGTTCGTATATGTGTACATAGATGTATACAACATATACTTACCATACTTTTTCCAGTATTTTTTTTTCTGTATCACTCCCATTGGTTTGTGTAGAAAACATATGCCCTGTTTTTCTGACCACACCCATTTCTCACTGATGAAACCATAGCAACCACAAAGTCACGGGAAGTGTGTTGGTTTTTTTGTTTTGTTTTCAAGGGAGGGGCCATTGTAATTTTTTGGGGGGTTTACTAAAACAAATAATAAAAGGTAAACCTACTTTCCCCTTATCATTTTTTATTTTAAGAAATAATGTATTCATCCTTTCCGATTGGGCCAGCAGTCCACATCTTCTGGTATTTGCCCTGTGCGTCAGATTACCGGTCCATCTGTGCATCTCCATCACATTATCCAGTTGACCACCAGCTGTCCCGTCATAGAAATAACATACTATCGTCAAGGGTACACACGCAGTTACACAGGCCATTTAAGATGAGTGCCTCAGGTGCAGTTGTGCGCATCTTAATTGTAGGGGGCTGCAAAAGTAAGGTAACAGAAGCTTTGTGCCTCTGTGGGGACGTCAAACACCAGTAGGGATCACCTGATGTTGTTTCTTCTCGTCTAAGCATCAATAACCACAGCGCTTGTCCCACTTAAACACAGCAACCCTTTGCTTCAGTAAAATGTATAATTATAATGGAATATGATGACGGTGGGCAATATGTATCTTGTCCTGCAAATGTGGGAGCAATACACAATAGTCATTGATGTCAAAAAAAAAAAAAAAAAAAGGCACCAAGGCTAATAATACAATAAATAATGCAAAAATCTTTTTTTGTTGGTTTATAAAAGCTGCTATCGGCTAGTCTGAAAGGAAATTGTGATAGCTGGTTGCCAACAATGCATAGGTATGCATTTTTGTTCGCTTATTTTTCATTAATTAAAGAACTGTGGACTTGGTTTTGGATGAGGTGCAATTCATTGTAAGCCAAGGAGCTGCTCTCTGAGTTGTTTTTTTTATACTATTTATTCATATTATGTGTTAGTCCGTTTGACATTTAATTTTAATGACCAAGAATAACAACATGAATTTCTCCTGAGCACCTTGGGAGAAACCTTCCCAATTTGTCCTGTTCATTGTGGCCCATAATCGTGAAGCAATTGCTGACAGCCTTGCACACAGAAAAGAAAGACCGAAATCATTAAAGGGATAGTGCAACATTCTGGCAAATTCGCAATATGGTCTGATTACGTTACATTACGACACATGAAGGAAGTACTCACACGGACTTTCTTGAGAAAAACGTAGGGCAGGGTGCCACAGTGCCACGGTTACTTGCTTGTTTTTGGAGTTCCGAGTCTTGGTTAGTCAAGAAATTATCGTCGCCATCCTCCACAAACTCCACCATGCTTCTGCAATCAGTTTGCCCAGCAGCTATGAAGTCGGCTGTGCATTTGTCATGAAAGCACCTCTCTAGTAATCCATCATTATTTCATGTTGTGGCGATTGTGCAGGTCACAACTTGCCCACCGGGGTGTTTGGGAGTTGTTGGGTTGTGTATTTTATGAGTTACGTGTTCTTTTCACCACCATTTTGTAGGCTACTTGACTACTAAAAACAAAAAAAACAGTGACTTCATAATCAAAGGGATAATTACAGGGAATGTAAGTAATCATATGACTATCGGAAGTACTGATACAGCAAATTTGCCAAAATGTTGAATTATGCCTTTGAGTTTCATTTTCATGAAAATTTCTTTTGTATTTGCATCTTTATAAATTGCTTGAAGCTGCCCTTATTTTAATTAAAATGTTTTTTTCAATGACACTCAGAAACAAAATCAAATCTGTTGTTAGCGGAAAAGTATGTACACGCAGTTGGTGGTGTATAGCTGCTCTTTTGCTTGGACTG
This sequence comes from Thamnaconus septentrionalis, assembly GCA_009823395.1. Taxonomy (NCBI): domain Eukaryota; kingdom Metazoa; phylum Chordata; class Actinopteri; order Tetraodontiformes; family Monacanthidae; genus Thamnaconus; species Thamnaconus septentrionalis. Next base: position 3,350,250 of record CM020515.1, on the reverse strand, counting down.
CATTGCATGTTGACTGGTTTATTTGAAAATGTGTTTTAAGCATGCAATGAAACTATGGCATGATTTGTCAGCCATTTGAATTCTTTGAAGATTAACATGTTAAGTGGAGCAGACATACTAAGAGAAAGCCATTAGCTTTGGCTAGTAGCCTGTTTAGAAATAATATAAAGCCATTTTCAGTTCGTCCCATGTTGTCAAACCGTCACGGCACGTGCACATTTTTGACATGTCACAAAACATCCTACCCCACCTACTTAGGCTTTTGTCAATATTATGCACTGCGTATATTTTTATTGGATCAAAGTAGGGGGAATTTCGTACGGATTAAATATTAAAATATTAAAATTTCAAGCACATGACATTTTCTTCGAGGCCCAGTGATTATTTTTTTTTTTTTGAGAAAAAGTTCAACGCTAAACACGACATTCGCCCTGGCGCAGTTAGCTCGCGTCGTCGTGAATTTCGACCGGGCTGAGCTCATCAGCATGTAACAAAGGTCTCCGACTGCTGGGCTCAGCTGCCGCAGCTTCTACCATCGTGTTCCTCTGTGGCGGCAGCAGGCAAATTTTAATCACTTGCTGGCAGACAAAAAAGAGGGGGCTAGGCTGGGTAGAGGGAAAAAAATATATATACGAGAAATATCTGCCGCTTCCTGAGAGATGAAGGCAGGGGGAGAAGCCCCCCGTTTTTGAGCTGGGTGGAGGGAAGGGGGCAGCGCGCGGTTGTTGACTCTGCAGCAACACATCATCATAATAAGAGATGAACGATATCATTCACCTTGTAGAGTGGGGACTTGGGTCCGCCGGGCCTTTATTGCCTCTGCCAAACATAATGGCGTTTATGAATGACTGCCTGTAGAGGCGGCCACCTTTGGCTCAACACTGAGGGAATTAGAATGCAAACAATAGAAGGTGAGCCGCGAGAGCAGAGAGTTGAGCCGCACGCTGCGCGTCAACCGGAGGGGCCGAACATGTGGAATTGGCGCTTTATCAGCTGTGACACTCTCGCGTTGGCCAGAGTGGGCTCGGGGGAAAATTCATTTTTAGAAATTTTTGAGGAGCTGTCTGCTGTTTTGACAGATCAGAACAATAGCTACTTAGCGTTTTACGCACACGACGCCGGAATTCATGTGAGGCAGCTACAAACTGGAGGTTTCACAAAGTGAGCAAGGCGGCCACATTGTCTTTATACATATTGAGGATGTAGTTGTCAAGTTCTCTCAATTTGCATTTTATATCATTGACTTTTTTTTCAACACACTGCACTTTTTAAACTGTTATTCTGCTTCTTTGTGGATTTATTTTCCATGCGCTATAAAAAAAAAAATTTTAAAAATAAATAAATAAATAAATAAAAGGCATCGGTTTCTTCACAGTGCCTTCAAAAAAAGCTTTGATGTATGGAAAGCGAAAACAAATGTGACCAGGAGACCCTTCATAGACTTTTCAGAAAGCTTTTCCTTTTAAAGAATGTTTAGTTTACTGCATCGCACCCACTGTTAAGGACCTTCAGAATCAAAGACAACCATTGGATTGGAACGACGAGGACGACTTTGTCTGATTGCTGTTTTCTTTTCGTTTGACTCATTTCTCCTCTTTGAGGGTAGGAATGTAAGTCCCACACCTTCCGGTTTCTTCTCCTATGTTAAACGCTACTGTGATTGAGGCCGCGTCAAGAATTAGAGGGGATAAAAAATGAATAAGTGCCTCATTACTTCCAAAGCCTGGAGGTGGTAGCAACGGCGTAAGTGGGTTTGTCTGCTTTGATTACCATCCTAGAGTATTCTCCAACGCCAGGTAAATGTGTAAGACCACCCGCTTTGCTTCCTATCATATAGGGCATCATTGTGCTGCTTCCACAAACTCAGGGGCCAAAATAAAATAACGCCGGCCTTGATGTTCCAATGACGACTTATGTAAATACGTCGATGGAGAGAATTGCGCATTGACACGTCGGACCAAAACAAAAAATGGCGGCGGCATGTAGCAGCAGTCACACGAGTGACTCCCGTGACTCCTCAAAGCCTAAAATCAACAAAAGAAACCATGTAGTTTTTGGTCTAAATTATAGGAATAATTCATTTCCCATGGAAGTGTTTCTGTAATTTGTAGGCCATGTAAAATGGGGATGACCCATCACTCCACGACGGCTATACACTTTACCATCTAGCTAGCTACTTGATGTTGGGGTATCATGCATCAGTACAGAGAATGTTTTTCGCACAAAGAACACTGTCAATATGTTAACCTATTCACTCCAGTTGTTGAATTACATGATCTCGCAACCAATATAAATTCCAAGTCAACATGCTACAACACAGCTACATTTTCTTTGATTTACAGTATCTGTTTCCGGGAATAAGCAGGATAGTGTGGAGGTGTGTATGCTACTTCCTTAAGAAGAACCCAACCCACTGCCACCCCAGGAGGCTGAATGACTTGAACTTTATTTTGGAATTTGGAGAGATTTTAGGAGCAATACTCTGAGGCGGATGTATTAAAGAAATGTTATTGTTGTGTCATTGGAAATTAATGGGTTTTTTTATATATATTCACAATGTATAAATTGCCATTTTAATCTAATAATGGGGAAACAATCAATTGATAAAATAATCTTTGAGGTAATATAAAAATGAATTGTTAGATTAATCGGTTAATCGAAAAAATAATCAATAATTACAATTACAATTTGTTCGTTCGAAATTAATGTTTTTCTTTATATTCACAATGTGTACATTGCTATATCAACCAAATAATGGGGCTATAATTAATTAAGAAAATAATCTTTAAGGTCATATAAAAATGAATCGTTAGATTAATCGGTTAATCGACAAAAAATAATCACTAGATTAATTGTTTGTTTTTGTTTTGGGTTTTTTCAAATCGTTTTGCCCACCGCTACCAGTGACAGTGGCTCAGGACAATCATCATTGGAAAGCAATAGCAAAAGTGTTGGCAATTTGTATGGCAAATTGTATGAAGGAATAACAGACAGAGAAGCCTTTACCGAGCAGAGATGGGAAAGTTGGTTCCTTCCAGCCTGAGGCTGACAAGGCTCCCCGTAACTGCAGGGAGCACTGCTCGCTGTTGACCGTCTTCAGATGTTTCCACCCGTCATTTGACAGCTTTTTTTTTTTTTTTCCCACCGGTCAATTTAACACAACCCGGAACCGTTTTGAAATAAGCCAGAATAAGCGTCGTCCCGCTGACCCACAGACGAGCAGAGATTTTCCTGATCTCCTCGCTGATAAGACGGAGCGGATCAAGTGCTTCAGTGTCAGCGGGCGGATGTGTTTTGCTCCTCCAATATTAGCTTGGCTCCTGCGAACGCTTCCTGCAGCTTGTAAATCCTCTCCCCAGGACTCGCTGCGCGCTGCTCAATTATAGCCGGCACAGTCTGTCAACGTTTGATAGTTCTTTAGACAGCAATACAGTTTTCATGAGGCAATCAATACACGGTCCCTGCCTACATGACAGCCAGCTTGTTGCAAGCCAAAACAGCAGATGCTTCTCTTCCCTCGTTTTGCATATTCGCCACGGGGAAAGATCGGCGCGAAGCAGGAGAGCTTCCCTCTCGACAAGGTTCAAATAGTTGGGAGCTGGTCTGCATGGAAAACACTTCAAATATTGGGCCTTTTTTTTTTTTTTGTCTCACTCGAATTTGGAGGATGTGCTTGCAGATATCCTCCGCGCAATTACAATCATTAGCAATTATGGTCTAACGCTTCTGAACCGGCGACGTGAATGCAAATTGGGGTTGGACGTTTATCATATAAATTAAATAAAGAGCCACGCAGGTGATTCTGTATTTGAACAGCGACACCGCTTTTAATATTTGCCCTCACGGGCTACAGTGGGCGCGATTCGGGATTCAGAGCGGGGGCCTGGCTTTAATTAAAAACATTTAGGAATGAAAGTCATTTCTATGCACAGAATGTGCACCTTTTTCACAGACGGGGAAATGACTGAACAAACTGATAACCTCCTCCAATTTGGCCTCTGTTTCTGGAGCGTTTCGGGGCAGCTGATTGCAGCGTCTTAGCCCCGAGCAGCTTTGGGACTCGGTCATTTGAGCTGTTTGGCTCGGCTCTGTCTTGACTTCACAGGCGCATCAATAAAGAGTTGTAGCCCATTACTGAATTTGCCGTGAATGAAGCCTTGAAAGTGTAGTCCAGAGACAGGAGGCAGACATTTTGCTCTGTTCCATGAATGGGCAGACTAATATTAGATTTTGAAGAACAGTACTAATATTAGTGATTGGGGGTTCCAGTACCGTTGCTGACGTCTTCCCATCTCAAATCTATCTGAGATCAATATGGGCTCCCACAATGCTTTGCTGGATTCAGTGTTTTCTGAACTACACTGCAATCAATGAATGCAAAATTTTCGTGATGGTTATTTTCTGTTGTTTCGTTCATAGCACGTCCATATATGGCAAACAAAGTCAACCAGTCAAATCGTTCAAACACTAGGTAAGCATTGGGAAATGTCAGAAAAAATGTTTCCATGTAGTAAACAAACGATAGATCAGAGTTTGAATAGAGATCGGAGAAGAATCGGAGAAGAAGAAGAAGAAGAAGAAGAAGAAGAAGAAGAATGCCTTTATATAGGTCAAGCAATTAAAAGGCAGGTCTTTGATTTGAAGGCTTTTCTACCTAACTACAGTGGCTGGCTGTATGAGAATTGAGGTTGCTACTCTTTAGTTGGCATGCTTTTTCTGTTTCAGTTTGTTGAGGACAAAAATAAAAAGACAAGCCTAACTTTTCCAATCATTTTAGCTCAAATATTTTATCATCCACTTCTGCAAACCTGAACCTATTATACGGTGACTGTGTATTCCAATTTTCTTGCCACGACCAGGTTGCAATTTAGCCTCCTCTCACTACTGTGATAAAATCTGCAAAACAACCTTAAGGCTATAATTTTTATAATATTTTGGCTTATGTTTCTCTACTTTCGATGATGAGCATTGTGTTGTGGAGTCCTTGGATGCGATTGCATTGAAAGAAAGGTTTTTGAAAACAATACCAAAATGACTTCTATGCTGAATAATAATTTAGGAGTTGGCACTGGGTATGTCGCAAACCGACTTTTTCCGTTGTTGACTGCACTTACATTTTTTTCAGTGACAAGTAAACCGGTCCATCACATGAAATCTGTCTACGACAGTTCAATTTAAGAACAAAATAATCCAAAGGGGTCAAAAATTGTCTTTCCCAATACTGCATTTAAAATACAGTATTTTCAAATGGCATTAGTCGTTCCATCTGGCCACCGCTGTCTCACTGTCAAGCAGCAACATGCCCGCACACACAGTACATAGGTAACATTAGCTACATCACAAGCCTGCAGATTCTGCAAAAAACGGTAAACAAATGGTTGGACATTGCTCTGCTGACACAACGGCAAACTTTGTCTTGATATAGATTCAATAGAGGAGTAGCAAATTCTGCAGTTGAAAAAAATTCCTGCCATGGCGGCTAGCTAAGCTAAACTTGGCCCTAAACCACTTGTCTGTGCGAAACCAGCTGTGCTATATAGCCACAGCTAAGCTAAACTTGGCCCTAAATCACTTGTCTGTGCGAAACCAGCTGTGCTATATAGCCTCTGCCCCACAGATACTGTACGTGTGCTCCAAGTCTTCACACAGCCACTACTGCCTTGTAGTGCAAATGCCATGTAGAGCATCTTGTGTCGGGGTTTTTTTTTTTTTTTCCAGAGCCAGATGGGTTGAAGCACTTTGATGGAAAAAGAAAAAAAAAAAGGTGTGTAATTTAACACTCAGAGATGGCAAAACCAAAGTGTTCCTTCATTTAGGATTGTATTTAGTAGGGACGCACCGTTCCACATTTTTCCTCTTCTGATCCGAGAGGAAATGATTTTTGTTCTGGGTAGAATTCTAATACATATAAGATGTCAAACAAGGGTATTTGAAAGTGTGGTTTATTGCCAAGTTCTTGAACTAGCCACACATTGCTATTGGCCGAAACTAGCCAAAACGGCTCTCATAGCATTCCATTACTTTTGAGCTTGATAGACATTGAATGACATTCAATTAGCATGTCTGTATTTTGGGAATGTGTGCTTGGCCACCTTACAACTTTAAATTGTGGCCATATTTCTTCCAGTAATTTTGTTTTTTTTTTAAAAATACAATCAGCAAGTGTGTGTGCGTCTGTCTTTGTGTTAAGACAAGTGGCAGTCCACTATTGAAAAACAGTGATCAATAAAGCTATAACAGCTAGGGATGCAACAACCCACATTTTTTCACTTTGGATCCGATCCCGATACAGGAATTTGGATATCTGCTGATACAGATACTTTTCTGATATCTGAGCTCTGCTTTAGAGCTTTGCTTTAATATCATTATAATTATTGATGTTTTTATATGAGGCTGTAATAAACTACTCTCTACAGGCAAGTATGCTGAGTATGTACTGTATGTACTGTATCCATATATGTCCCAAAAGGTAACTTGAGGAAAGAGTATGTCAGAAAACCAAGAAATCCTGTTAACAGGAAAAATCACATCCTCAAAACAAATATGTGACTGTAAGAGTGTCAAACTACCAGTGCGATATGCACACCCAAAAATCAAAAATGAATCTGAGCAGCACAGATCCCAATCAAGTGGACACTTTGTAGCAAAACTATTTTGAATTGACAAATATGAGATAAAGTGCAAACTTCTCTGACGACTCGGCCATAGTGGGGTGCATCAGTGGAGGTGAGGAGTTGGAGTACAGGACCGTCATCAATGACTTTGTTACATGGTGTGAGCTGAACAACCTGCAGCTCAACGTGACAAAGACCAGGGAACTGGTGGTGGACCTAAAGAGGACCAAGTCTCCCGTGACCCCAGTTTCCATCCAGGGGGCCTGTGTGGATACTGTGGAGGAATACAAATATCTGGGAGTCCACATTGACAATAAACTGGACTGGGCTCGGAACACAGATGCCCTTTTTAAAAAAGGCCAGAGCCGCCTCTACTTCCTGAGGAGGCTCAGGTCATTTAACATCTGCCGGACTATGTTGAGAATGTTTTATGAGTCTGTGGTCTCAAGTGCTATCTTGTTTGCTTTGGTGTGCTGGGGCAGCAGATTGAAGGTCGCAGACTCAAACAGGCTCAACAAACTCATCCGCAAAGCTGGGGACGTCATTGGAGTGAAGCTGGACTCCTTGGAGTCAGTGATGGAGAGGCGTATGCTTCAGAAACTGCGAAGTATTCTGGAAAATACCACCCATCCCCTCCATCAGTTCCTGGTCCAACACAGAAGCACACGGACCGGGAGACTTAGACTTAGACTCCCCACCTCAAAGACTGAGCGCCACAGAAGATCTTTTCTTCCTGTGGCAATTAAACTATATAATTCCTCATTGTAAAATCACTGTCTGCCATATATATCCACATGCATACATCCAAACATTTTACACCATCTTTTAGTCATATGCTCTTTATTTTTATTTCATCTTAACTGTTAAAATTTGCACTTGGCACTATGCCAATTTTTTCTGTTAGCTACTTAATTTTCTATTGTTTTTATTTTTACTTAGTTAGTTGCATGCTTCTATATTTTATGTACATTTCTTAAGTTGACTGGAATCCTTTTACGAAAAGAATTTCCTTCGGGATAAATAAAAGTATTTCTGATTCTGATTCTGAAACTTCTCTACAGATCAGAAAATTTGGCTTTAACTGTCAAAAAGAAATAGCAGTTTGTTAGCCTAATAGCATATAAAAGTCATTTTTGGCCAAATTGTTAAAGCTGCCTAACTTTACCAATGTGCTTGCTAAAAAAAATTGTTTTTTTCTTATTTCCGAAAACAAATGTGACTTAGGCAACTATGCTATGAGGCTAACGAGGTGATGAAAGACAGACCTTTCACTGCAAAATGTAGAAAAAAGGTATTACCTGGATCAAATTTTGATTCCATTTACAGCTATGCTACTATGTAATATACAAAGGGCAACCTGTAAGAAACACACAGGTTTTTTTTCATGCTAAAAAACCATAAAGGCAGACCAAACAAGAATAAAGAGGCATTTTTTGATCCAAAAGTCTATTACGGCCTATATTTATTTTTTACCGTCTATTAAATCATCACCAAAAAAAATGTAACCAGTTTGTAAAGGGTTGACTTTTGTGCTCTTTCCAGACTGACAGCGAGTATTTTTCGTCTTTTTGCAACCCTTTTTGGCGGTCCCTGCTGGCCAAACGATAGATGCGAGTTTTTGGCGCTTCTCTATTGGCCTCCTTGTTGAAGCCAGATGCTCTGTCCATTATTACATACATTCTATGGGTATAATACATCTTAACCAAGGAACATCAGTCCATTCACACTAATTCTGCCTCTGTTGTAAACTTCTTTCCTATTTGAATTACTTTATCCTCAATCATTGATGCCATCATTGTGTTCCAGTGTAACCCTTGACTTGGATAGACTGGACAGTCTAGACATTTACTACTCTTCTTTTTCTGTCACATGTCCTTTTTCATAAATAAAGCCTCTCGGAAAACCTCGCTGGAAAATTCTAATCGAAACTTCAGCTCGGCTGGTCAGCCAGTTCCCTTGGAAGAATGCATAAAGAAGAAATGCTTATGTAATACAGTCTTCATCATGAACACGTTCCGTGTAACACAATTACAGCAGGGATTACATATCTTCATCCACAGAGAAAAGCTGCCCACTCAAAGATGTTGGTTGTGGGAAAAGGCAGCAGCAAGATCCCAATGAGCCCCTTTGGCAAGGCCTTCTTTTATGGGACGATCCTACTAAATAGACCCTTGAGTGGGGCACTAATCAGGACGTTCAACAGCCACAGGAAGCAATTTCTACTGAATATGATGAACAAGCAGATCATCAAACAGAGCAATACCAAAGGCGAAGGTCTCCTAGTAGAAGCCACGGGATTGTTTACTGCAGGTTAGTGTAGTTATTGGGAAATGTTAATGACATACTCTCAACTTTATTTGGGTTGGCCTTTAAAACACTAAAAAGCGAGTGAAGAACTCTGGCAATTATACATGGCTGACTGCTTTTACGTGTTCAATTAACGAGGAACTTTGCAGCCAACTCTAAATTATTCAATATGAGGTAAATAAACACGAAATGCATAATAAACATTGGATTGAATTGGATTGAGAAATATTCTAGATGGCGGTGACAGATGTGGGCAGGGTGGATGGTCGCAACAGTGCACGTCAACCAATAGCTGCTGCTTCTCACGCCTTTCTGCCATCGACTTAAACATCGACAAAGCAAACTACACAACTGGTCACGATTATCAGTTACGATAATCACGGAAGCTCCTTCGACTGTTGCCTGTTGCCCCTCTTAATCCATCTCCCGACAGCAAAACCAACAGCAACTGACTGTTGTGCATCAACGTGGTAGAAGGATAACCCGTTAACCTTCCAAATTCTGTCTCTCCTTTACAAATTCTTTTTTTTCTCTCTTTACCAGACGGATCAAGACACATCCAAAAGATTTAGGGAGACTTTCATCTGCCGGGTTACCTTTAATATGGAGGAGTGAGTTCTGACAGTTTGATAAAGAAGCACCATCTGCCTGTTTTTGCGGGGGGAAAAAAATAAATAATAATAAATAAATAAAAAAGTCAGAATAGCATCGTAGCTTTTGTGATCCAATCCCTCACCATTCGTCCACCATCAGAACCACCTTTGATCATTGTCATCAAAAATAGACTATGTGCGCACAGAGAAATGAGCATTATCAAAAACCACCAAAAAGATCGCCTTTCTCTCGAGCTGGTATGGAAGGTGTAAGGACAGGGAGGCCGGCGGCAGCAGCAGCAAATAACAACCGGGGCCAAACAAAGCAGATATCAATGACTCCAAAAATGACACTGATCAAGTCCGACACGCCGACGAAGGGGCTGGGATGGAGGCAGCCCACAGAGGATGCAGGGCAAGGAGCCATGTGACACAGCATACGTGGCATTGCGTATTTCAGATCTACAAATTAGAAAAGAGTTCGTTGATATATATTCTTTATATATTTTTTATTTATTTATTTTTTAAAAGACTCACGTGGCACTGATTGAACTAAATACGGCAATGTACAACTGTATGCCATTAGAATAACATTTCAAGACGGCACTGTAAGAATTCCTAAACAACGTGGACACGATTTCAAGACAGATTGACGCAAACCATGACAAATTCCGCAAACAAAGGAAGCAGATGCCACCCACTATTCCCTCCTTCAGGGGTCCCCACCCCAGAGTTGAAACAGAAGCTACACCCACGACCACAACCAGGAGTTGCCAAGTAGTCCATTAATGTACACGTAAAGGGCGGCAAACAAATGTGCTTGACTGGGCTTAGTAATATACTTAAGGGGCACTGCAAAAACAAAGCAAGTATAGCCCACTTATTCTGTTATACATTAAAAAAAAAAAGAAAAACCCGTCCCAGAGTAACTGGGAGTGCTGTTAGCCATCAACCCCCCAACACGATGCAGTGGGAACAATTAAAGCACGACTTCACGTGAAGAATCACTCCCGCCGTCACTCCCCACAGGGCGCCATCAATCACAATTGCAACTTAACACTTCGCGGCGTTTATCTCGCGTGTTGGGCAACGGCGGCTGTAACAAAGTCAGCCTGGCGTTGATTAAAACAGTTACGATATATGACGGGGGGGGAAATGAATGAATGAATGAATGAATGAATGAATGAATGGGAGAGGAAACCTGCGACGACCAGCACCTCACCTTCGCACTTGGTCTCAGCGGGAAGGCTTCGGCGGAATAAACAGTGCGGGAGTCCGCAAGCAAACAAGCATGGTGGGTTTGGTGGGTGGGGGAGGGGGGAGAGAACCGCGAAGGGCACCGCAGGTGTGCACCTTCCTCCGGCTCTCAAGCACCCCCGGTCACCGCGACTCACCTGGCTGCGTGCCGCTGGACGGACGGACGGACGGACGGAGGGAGGGGCGGACGGGCGGGCGGACGGACGGACGCTCGGCAGTGAAGCTCCGCTGACAGCTGCTGGGAGGAGGGAGTCTCTCCGCCGCTCTGCTCCCCGCTGCTTCTCCCGGTGGCAGGCAGCGGCGACGGTGAAGCGCGACACACTGAGCGGCAGCGCGCACAGGAAACCCACACACTGTCTTCAAAATAAAAAATAAATAAATCGTTCAATTAAATGGGGTGGGGTGGGGGGCGGAGGGGAATCAGCGCTGCTAGTTTATAGTGGGAATTCATGCAGTTTAATTTTGATTTTGTGTGGATGTGGTGCAGCTGTTTTATAATGGTATTCTGTCTTAATGCCATATTATGTGTAATTCCCTCGGAAATGTGTATTGTTGTTTAATGTTATGATAATGCTGTTTGAGTTTTTGAAGATCACTGTTTTCAAGTTGTTTATGGACACACTTGTCATTGATAATGGCAACATATAAACACATGGATTATTTTTTTCTTTATAGTGGCATGACCACGCTCCAGCAGGATGGATGGATGGCTGCATGGATGCAGTTATTGCATGTGTATGCAACCCTGAAACAAAGCCTATAATAGTGGATCCGTTGTACAACAGCAATAATAGTGAAACCACAATGTTTTGGGGTTTACTTCACTTTTTGTTTTTTGCTTTCATTTATTTGTGTTTGTTTATTATGTAAAAGTTTTATTTTTTTATGCTCGGCACGATGACCACATTTTGAATTTTATCATTTCTCCTATTCACCTGTTTCATTATAGTCTGGTATAGTTTGACATAATCAACAGGTTTAAATCATGAGCAGGTTTTTTTTTTGCTTTCTTTTTTGGAAATAGTATAGCTGGTGTTCTTATGCTCATCTGTAGCACTAATCGATAGAACCAATCAATTATGTACACTGCCATCTTCCTGGACCATTGATTCCTGTTCTCATTAACTGCAAAAATGCAGTAAATAATAACATTAATTTAAATTCTTGTATAATTCTTTCCTCTTTCAAGCTATTCTTTCACAGTTTATCATGCATGGAGTAAGCCACTAAAAGTACGGTGACCCAACAGAGGCACAGTTTAAATGTTGCTGTTTTTGTTTACATCATATTTACCTCTCTCTTTGAAATACTTTTTCCCTTTGCCCCTACAAATCCTTAAAAAAAAAAAAAAAAAAAAAAAAAACCATTAACAAACAACTTTTTGAATGGTCCTTAGGTCTTTATTGACGTTTGATATAAAATAAGTATATTCACTATTCACGTTTTTCAGATTTATTTTCAGTGTTAAGTATTTCTTCAGTATCCGAAGTAGCATCACGGTAGCTGTCGCACTTTCAAATGCTTGAGTAATCTCATCGCATACAACAGAATTCCGCTACAACACCATCACCACTCACGCATCCGCTATAACTGAAAACAAAATGAAACAATTGCATCAGTTTAACGTCAGCACATCGTCACGAAGTCAATGCGGCTGATGTGGGTCGACAAACAGCCAAACCCGGTGTTTCACCCCAGTTTTAGTTTGTGTTGTTTATGCCGAAGGTGAAGTCTATAGATTTTCCTTGGCAAAAGTACACAATATTTTCACTGAAATGTGGCAACAGCACCCTCGCGTGGCCGTTTTGTTACAATACATGTAGGCTCAACAAACGTGCAGAACCTATGATACTTCATTGATACTTTTTTGTAATTATAGCGGGCGATTTTGCAAAGAAATGACTGGTTCAAATCAATTGTTTTAAATGTTTGATAGCCAACGTTCAAGTTGATTCAGGTTTAAGCTTCGAGAAACTGCTCTGGTGCCTGGGAGTTAGGTAGTGATGTTCTAAAACACATGGAAGAAGACTTAATCCAAGCCTGGGATTGGTTTCAGAATAGAGATTCACACATTCTCACATTCAAACACACTGTGAGCCCAAAAATGAACTCTCGGCTGAGAGTGAAACGTCTTTCTTGGGTTTGAATTACGTTCCTCTGATAAATAGGTAACTCAGAATTTCATCTCATTCCCTCACTTATAAAATTATCATCCAGAGCAGTGGATTTAAGTTGTTTCTTTCAATTTTGAGTTAGGGGGGAAAATAAGAGATAAGGACATTTACCACAAATACAAAAACTCAGGAGTACTGCTACAGCCCCATGCAACAGTTAACCAACAAAGAAAAGAGGGCTTTGCTTTCATATTTCATTTATTTATTTTATTTTCCTGCTTACAATATTATCATGTAACGCTGCTGTGCTCATATTGAACATCTGTCATTCTCACATTTAGGTGTATGTGGTTTTAGACTTTCACTACTTGGTTTTCAACACAGCGAGGCCTTTTTTTTTTTTTTTTTTGCTTAATTAATCTGGCCTAATTGAATTAACATTTGTGTTCCACCCAGCCAAAACACAAAGAAGGCAGAGGCCCACCAAGCTGGTGGAGGATCAGCATTATCTCCTCTGACAGCGCAGGGGACCTGGACCCGAGCCAGAAAACTGGGGACGGGAATCCCGAGTGGAAATTGTCTTTGAGCCAAACGGCCCCCAAAGTCACAAATGCCTTCGTAAGACGCGCACAACCGTCTTGCCGCCTCACGGCAAGACGGTGTGGCTTGGATTCCGGACCTGAGGACCTTTCTGTGTGGAGTTTGCATGTTCTCCCTGTGTCTGCGTGGCTTCTCTCCGGGTTCCTCCCACAGTCCAAAAACATGCATGTGAGGTGAATTGGAAACTTTAAGTTGTCCGTAGGTGTGTATGTGAGTGCGACTGGTTGTTTGTCTTTTGTTTGTCTCTATGTGGCCCTGCGATGAACTGGCGACTTGTCCAGGGTGTCACCGTGCCTTTGCCCTATGACAGCTGGGAGAGGCTCCGGCAGATCCCAATGACCCTGAGCTCAGGAACAAGTGGGTATTGAAAATGAATGGACGGATGGAGGTTCCTTGTTTGTCCAAACAGATGCTGATGCCACAGCACAGATGAACATAGTGGATGTTTTTTAGTCAACGCCAGATGAACGCTTGATGTAAATCTAATGCTTCAATTTCATCCGTTAAATGTCAGATATCAGTGTAGTTGTATGAAGTGAATCTTACACCCTGACTGTCAGAAGATCTGGAAGTCTCTGAAACGCAGGTTACAAGTGAGTTGATGCCTACAGAGGAATTGTGTTAATTATCTAAACTATGGATGCACCTGTATGGTATCGGTACCGATACCAGGGTTGGGTATTCTACTTGTACTCGTAAAATACGTGCTGATACCACAACACCAATTTGCATATATATGAAAATGTTGTTAAATTTGTGTTTGTATTGGAGTGGAACTTGTGACAGTCGCCCCAGGTTCTAGAAAAACATGCTGAGTAATGTTGTTCAGAAAACAAAACATCTGTGGGGGAAAAATCCAAGTAATTCTATAATGTATAATGGCCTTATTAAGTACTCAGTGTCAATATGGTGAATACTGAAATGGAAGTACTAATGCTCTACTTTTTTTGTAAAAAAAAAAAAAAAAAAAATATTGACATTCTGCTTTAATATTTGCTCAAATGAAGTCGACCAAATGTCATTCTCACTCATTCACTCTGGGTGGCGATGACGGTGTTCCTGAAGTGGTTTTGACACCGTGTCTCCGAGGTCTTGGTGGTGGATGACAGGGTGTCGCTTCTCGTTACTCTAACAGTGACATTATGATGGAAATTAAAAACCACATGACTAATATTGTCATGATGACATCCATTCAGGGGTTGCCTTGCCTCGATGCCATACACACCGTGTTCCACCTGTTCGGGGAAAACTCAGAATGCACGAGTCAAGCAGAGGCCAAGGCCACTTGGCTTCCACTTTGGTTGTGATATTGTATACGCAGCAATGAATATAAACTGGACAGTGTTAAAGAAAGGCACACATTGGCCGTGTTTGACATTTTGAAGCAGCACTTCATCCTCCCGCATCTCAATGTAAACCGATCACAATGAAAAACCTTTGAAAATTCTAAATATCAATGATGCCATGCAATGATGCAGCACCATGTCGGTAATGGCATATAATTAATAATTCACCTCAAACGATTTCTACACCATTCACCTGCAATCCCGAGGAAGGAGACACATTTTGGAGGGAAGACTTGAGAAAATGTGAAGCGCAAGGCGCACTTTTCCATTTGTCCACTTTTCCACTTTTCCACTTTTCCAATGAAAATGTCTCTGAAGGTTCACACTTGTAGGGTAGCTACACAAAGAAATGTACACACACATACACAATATGCAGAACTGGTGATTTATGGTGTCGCTTTCTTTGGTTAATGTTGATACATTTTGGGTTTGTTTGTTTTTTTGTTTTTTTTGTTGTTTCATTCAATTTTTATTGACTCCTATCTACAAAACAGGCAGAACTGAACTGCCTGACCTACACTGAAGGTCACATTGCAGGTCGGTCACAGCAGCTTTTGAACGCCTCGAGCAAAGCAAACCAATCTAAAGAGCTCGCTGAGCGTTCATTACGTGTCTGTGGACAGCAGACACACAGCAGCCGACTGGCCCCATTGGTAAATTATAAAATATTCAATTAAAAAAAGCTACATGCAATCTTTGGGCAGGAGTTCCCCTCAACGCTTCAAATGAAGCAGGCGGATAAAGTGAATCGCATCCAGTTTTCTCTTTCACTTATTTCACTTTCGAATGCTGCAAACATTTTAAAACATGCACTTATTGTTGGCAGAGTGTAAGTCAAGAGGCTCACGTGTGCACACCAGTGCGTTCCCTCAGGAGAGGACCGGTTTTATTGCAAACGTTGACTGGCGGCCTACTTGCCCGATGACAATAAAATTGTTTTGACGCGCGATAGCGCCTGCACCGAAATGCACAAACACACACACACACACACACACACGCGTCAACACAGTTTTTACGAAGTTTTATTGCCCCAGGCAGATTGGCCACGTGTTGGCAGTAAAAACAGGTTTATGTTCCCGGCTTTTGGCTGTTGGAAACCAAAATGGGGGTGGCTGTGTTGAAGGCGTTGGAACTGGTGCATGTTGCGAAGTTATGCAAAGTCAGCATGGGCCCCCGGGGGCATTCATGGGTGAGCAAGCAAACAGAGGCAAAATCAATCCTTAAAATATATACACACATACCTGTGAGTGTGTATATTAGTTTACATACACTGGTCACCAAATTTAAACTAGAATTTGGATTATGAGGTTTCAGTAGTTTCAGTCGAAGTTTGCCATTAAATTACCAATAGAACAAATGAAATGTCATCATTACAGAATGTAATGCAGAAGATTCAGGTCTTCTTGTGTTTTACTTGGGGAGAAAGAACTCAAGCTCAGCCTATTTCTCTTCCAGTGTCACACAATCACGGCCCTTGCCGTGTCATCAGTGTCTTGCTTCTCGTGGTTAGATGGACAGTGACGCAAGGGTCTGAGGACACAGCTGTGCGTCTCAGCATAGGATTATACAACACAAAGTTACGTCCAAAAGCCATCGTCTCAGTGTTTCACCAAGAGAAACAACATCGCGTCTCCCAGGCGTCGCAGGAGGTCACGTTTTCACCTCCGTCAGCTGCCCTCACAATTCAGCCGACCCAACGGACACAAAGGAAAACTGCGAGCGGCCGTGAGAGCAGGAACCATATTTCACCTTTTTTTTACGAGCCGAGCTGTCGACCTTGCCGCAGTGTCCCACGGTCAGGCGTAGACGGCCGTGCGGGACATGCAACGCATATAGGCCACACGTACTTCACCCGCCTGGAATCCCAAACAGGCTCATCCCCTCTTTTTTAGTCCACAACGACATTCACTCAAGTTTCCATCCCCCTCTCTTTCTTTTTTTTCATCCCCCTCTGTCTTTTTTAAATGCAACCCTCCCTCCCCGCCCCCCCTCCGGTCCCTCCCAGCCCCCTCTATCCATTCCAGCTCATATGTACGGCTGGCACACACACACATGCTCACAGGCTCGTAAACCACACTGACACACCCCCTTTGCTAGACTTGCACACCCCCCTTGCAAGCAAAGCAAGCAAGGTCCCTCGGCTGTGAGTCCTGGTGAAGCCTTGCAAACACCAAAACACAACTTTTTTTTTCCTCCCCCGCGACCCTCAAACTCAGGACCAAGCCGCTCCGTCTGCACTCAGGTAAGGCACAATAGTCTCGCTTCCCCAACTGGTGCTCAGATGGTGGGTTTCTGCGCAGGAAACCACTTCTGTGGCTCAAGGAACACAATGTTCCCTTTTTGCACATGGAGTCACACTCAAGTGTGGAACCAGAGCTAGAGGAGCTGCTTAAGGAATTTGTCTTCCTATAGAACCTGCATGATTTAAATGGCATGTAGTTTGCTGAACCATCCACTGGCTTTTTTTTTTTTTTCTAAACACAATGTCTACATGTTGTTGTACATATATAATATTGTGTTTAAAAAAACAAACAAAATGAAATTAGGTGGTTTGTTTGTAAAATGTTAATAAGACTAAATAAGAAAACTAAATTCTTGCAGTTCTGGTACTCTTGCACAATGTATGTGTTGCAATTATGGAACATTGTCTTGTTGAAATGTCCAGTTCTGAGCTGAACAGAACAGTGCACGTGCAGCATGTGGTTAAATGTTGGTGACTACACTGAAAGAAACCTGCACTTGGACACTAAAGACTGATTCTTAGTGCAATGCAGTACATTACAAACGCATGGAATGTCCAAAAACCCTTTCCCACCACTATATACGTATACAAGGAAAAGCTGTCTTAAAAGACTAGTATTGATATAAAAGTGCATTTCCCAGATGTAAAACCTATGTTTATTCTCAGGGTTCATGCTTTGCTTGGTAACCTATTTTTAATTGTGCCGTTGTGACAAAAAACCTCAGAAAGTGCGTGTGACTACATTTCCCACAATTCACGGCGCTAAGGAAGTTAAGATTTAGTACCCACCACATGGCAATGCAGTTGAAAGGTCAGGTGACGCCCACTGTGGTGGTCAGGGTTAACATTTGAAACCGGAATAAAAGTGTTTCCTTATCTGTACGTAAACTACGACCATAATTAGTCGTATAACATAAGGCACGCAGGCATCACCCCAGACAACATGTATCGCAAGGTCACTTATCAGTTACCAGAAGTGATGCTGTCATGCTATCAACTTTGCGGTTTGCGGAGAGACTGTCAAAAATTGTGGGACCTGTCTGGGTAGTTTGTAATTAGTTGCATCAGCTTAGACAAACGCTGAAGGAAGTGTTTGAAGCGTGATTGTAAAACACTTCCACAAATAACACCTTGCACGCAGATGTTACAGACGGCTGAAAATCAACCACGGTGACAAGTTTTTTGTGGTCTCTAAACAAAACAAAACGAAAAATCTGGTGTCCTAAGATCCATATTACTCCATCTCAACTCAAGAAAGTTAAGATACAAGCCGTGACTAATTCCACTGTCTGAGCGTGACCTTGGGAAGACATTGGGTTTGGTCTCGTAAGGACCTACAGCTCACGAAGGGCCATTTATCCACACATGGTGTTGACTGAAAATAACGCATAGTTAGTTACACATATTGTCCTCCGGTGAGAGACTTTGCACAGTAAAGTAAGAAACGTAGTCACAGTTAGTTTTCCTCCAAAACTATGAAGAACGGCCGCCATGTGCTGGGGGGGCGACTGCGGAGGCAGCAAAAGGAAATGTTACAGCAGTAACACTCTACCGCCGCTAGATGGCGCCATAACAGTAGGTACATAGCTCTGTCGCGGAGACGTGGAGGAGGTCCCACACGCGTTCCTCCACATGGCCCCGGGTGTAAATTATGCAAGTACCTTTACTCGTTTCTGCTAGCACGTTGTCATTCCATCAAAAGTCCATGTGATTATAATTTTCATATCAAAAATGTGCTGCCCCTACCCACCAACCATTGCGGCTGGTGTGTGCTCACATTCTGGTGCATGCAGTGTGACAAACCTAAAACTAAAGAAACTTTTACAAAACACCCTTAATCGTGAAACTCTACTGTTAGCTGGATTATTTCTTGGAAAACACCAAAGATTCGGACCTCATTGACGTTGAAACTTGGGCCCCAGTGTAGTTCTACCCAAAGTTAACCAATAACACAATGAACAATGCAATGGAGGAGCCTCATTCAGTCCCCCAACAACCTTTTGAACTGCAGCTTCTGCCTTTGTCCCGCTGCCAAGGTCGCTGGCCTCCTCACCCGCGAGCCCACTGTACCACCCCCCCGCCGCCCCTTCGGCTGCTGTGTACACACGTGTGCCGCGCTCTCACATGTTTATCTCCGCCCACCGTCCGGCCGTGTCCCCTCCCCCTGTACCACCTCACTGTCATCTCTTCTCTCTCTCCCCCCCTGTCTCTCTCGCTCTCTCTCTCTTTCTCTCTCACGGCTTTGGGATCTATAGGCGTTTGGAGGACAGGACACGCACTCTTGACACCAACGCAGCAGCAGCACCTACAGACATGTCGGACTCCGAGACCGCCGCCGCGCCCGCCGAGGCCCCCGTCCCTGCTGCGTGCACCAGCATCAAGGCCGACCTGGACAAATGGTAGGTGGCTCCCAGTTGGGTTTGCAATTTTTGCTCCTGTCTGAAGATGTCTCTTCGCCCATGGCACGCGCAAAGGTCCATCCAATCGTGGGTCTACATTCAAATGACCCTGGAGCGGTTGACTCTTTTGCCCCCCAAAAATTAGCCAAAAGCTCAACTTTCGGCGGAGAGCAACGAAACAAAAAGACCTGATGATTTTTTTTTTGGGGGGGGGCAATTACCAAGCAATTTGTCAGCCGACTGTCGGTCGGAGTCACATTTGGAGGATTCGCCAAATTCGCCAAATTCGATCCGCCTAAATCCAACATTGCAACAATGCAGTGTCCGAAAATCCGCCATGTTCCATTCCTCCCCCAAAAAATGGAAGCCCCCTTTTGCAGGAGGCTGCGGCGGTTGTGGTTCTGTGACGAGTTACTGGATTTGACATGGCGCCTGGGTGTATGGGGCGAAAGGTTATGAACACTTGGGGTAACCCCATTGAAGACGAGCGATTCGGGCGATTAATGTTGTGTGGCAGCCATTTGAGGCTCGACTTTCACCCACACGCATGGATGAAGGCTGGGAATCCACCGCCGTCACTCGCAACCCTCTCCCCGCCATTGGCTCGTTCCACCTGTCCTGGCCACCCCGACGCCTCCCACACCCCGACCCCACACCACCACCACCACCCCCTTCCCTTTTTCGCATCTCGCTGCGTCAAGGCTTAACGGTAGTTTCCGCTTATATTTGCGGCGCACGCTTGTTATGACATAACACTTGAGTGCACGTCTTATCTCGGGCGCATCAGGCTCGCCCCACCTCCTATCTGGGTCAGTCCATTATGACATATGAGGGGGAGGGGTGCTAGACGATCTCAAAGCAAGAGTTTCATGCGCTCATCGTGGCAGTGTGCACCTTCAGACCTTGGAGGCTATTCGGTTTTTCATTTTTAACTTTCAACATGCTTTTGTGCAAAATGCACATTTTTGGACAAAACAATGCTTTTTTTTATCATGTGTGTTTCAGACTGTCAGACTGTCAGTCCTGATTAGGTCGCCGCCAATGTGTGAACATGAAGCCCTCAGATAAGACTGCTGCTTGAGTTGGAGGGCTTGGTCAGCTAAGTTTTGGCTTGTTGGGTCAAACTAAGCAAATGGTGATCCCAGGCCAACATGTTCTTGAAGCCCCTTAGCGACACGCATAAGTCCTTTTGATTCTACAGGCTTCATAAAGTCCATAATGTCAATCAATCATTGGTAAACGGTGGGAGCTTCTGAAACTGCAACACATGGCTTCTCTCAATTGTCACGTAAATGGCTGCAAGCTGGAACTTACGGTGCCGTGTTTGCACTGTACGCAGGATTAAGGCGAAAAAGCGTTTGGTCAATCTCGGGTTTCAGGTGATTACTGTTTCATGGGCTGTTCCGTGTGAAATTCGAACCTCTGACATTGAAAGGCGGCCGGACCAGTGTGGACTAAATGGGGCCTTGAGTCGCCGGGCCGATGTAAGGGCAAACCCCTCTCAACATTCTGCAGGATACTTGACCCTGCTTTCTTCGGACCCTTTGACCTTCCCACCCTCTGTAATCCAGAGGCCCAAAGCCCCAGAGCTGTAAAAGTGTCAGCATATGACGCTGACTTGTCATGTTGCCGTCCGGAATTCTCCATTTAGACAAATTGGATTTGATGCATGTGGCTAAATTCTTTGGATATTCTGTCACTTTAGCAGTAGTCAGGCAAAATTAGCCTCATAACCTAATGAGTTATGTCAGTTGCAACGAAACTAAGTCATGCTTGTGTTTTAAACCTGTTGAGCTGTTTGCCTTTGAGGGGTTTTTAAGCCTGACCCTTGTCTGGCAGATGTGCGAGAAATACCTCGACCGTTGAGACTTGTTTCTTCTTGAACGTCCAGGTTGACTACGTTCCCAAAATTCCTGTCTTGTATAGAACCTGCGGTTTCCTCTATCTTGTGCTATGTTGGACACCATGCCACGTTTGTGTTTTTTTTTTTTTGATCAGGCATTTAATCCAACAGACCACCACAGTTTAAGTTGGCGGTTGTGACATTGATATGTCTCCAACTGATCCCGGTGATTCGCCCTGCCAAGGGCAATTTTAAACACTCCTCATTCTCACATAGCTTGCGTTGATCATTGTTGCTTATTGTTGCTGTTGCTTCCATGGCAGACATTGGAACATGCAACATATAACTGTGGATCCAACATGGCTGACTGTGTCATGGCCACCCCCACAGTATCAGTGACATCCACACATGAGACATGAGCCCGAGTATGAAACACCATGTGCAAGATGTTACATGTTCCTGCCGGAGGTCATGTTACTACTCCACCAGACGCATGCAGCTTTTAGCCACGCTGCCTCGTAGTAATAGTCTCACTTGTGCACTCCTGCAGCGGCGAACTGAGGCAGCCATAAATTATCCAAGTTTCACATCCTTTCAGCGGGTGTTTTTCTGAAAAGAGCATTCTGTCTTTGAATGAGCTACTCATGTTTTGTCAGAGTTTATTGTTAAAAAGAAAAGATCTGTGACCTTTTCAAGGTCGCACAAAGGTCACACATGAGCAGCAGACTTTGTACCCAACGTTCCTTAACCGTTTTTAAAATGCAAAAGCCTTTCAAAGAGCAAGATGAATAGTTTTGGCTTTAAATAACCAAAATCAACTTCTTTATTCGTTTGTTTGTTTTAAAATACAGGTATATGTGGTGATGGTTAAAGTATTATCGATTACATAATATATCTACACCATATCTACAGCAGCCGAATCACTTAGATTTCAACCCTAAAATCTTCCCGATCCAACTTTCCATCAAAGCAAATGCAAAACAAAAAAACACAAGTGGGTTTTGTTTGTGGATTGTCTTTGTCCAGAGGTCAACGCTGTGGCCGATAGCAGCTTTGCCGGTCACAGAGGTCGCATGTGGCTGCTGTCGTCACTCTGACTACCAGTACAGTATGTCTCATGTAGAGAAAAAAGGGTCACTTTGCGATTCATTTGTTTGTTTGTTTTCAATCATCATGAAGTTTTGCCTCCCTTTCAAAAACATTTTCACTAGAGTGATGCAAAAGACAAATCCAAAGGGTTTAGAAAAGTTCAATCTGGCATGGCATCGTGATTTTAAAATCCTGCTGGTCAAATCCCAACAGCATTTAAGCAATTTGATCAATCATCAATTTTTGTGTCTTCTTGAGTTGGAAAAAAAAAAAAAATAGCCCCAGCCTCTTAAGCTAGTTAGCTATTGAAGGTTAGCTCAGTAGTCTGTGGAGACACTGCAGTGCGCTGCACTATTTCACTCGCAGACGTAAAACTTTTGCCTTCGCGCTCCATTGAGCTGCTTTTCAAGGGAACGAGCGTTGCCCCATGCCTAACTCCAGCGCTCTCCTGTGTGTCCACTGGCAGGGCCTCCAGTTTATCGTTTGCACTGTGTCCCTCTGTGGAAACTTCCTGTGCAGCGAGCGGATAATCAATGCATATGGCGGCATAGATCGACGGCTCGCTCACGGCTCAGCTCGCCCCCTTTTTCTGCTTTGGATTTCGCAACGTCTCACTCTGAGCGTTGCACGTTGCCGTGTGGGAAGCACTCAACCTGTTCACACGCCGGGACCTTTGTGGCGCGCAGGCACGTATGTGCAATTCTGAAAGTGGAAGTTGGTTGTCACGCGTTTCATCGTGGAATCTGATGACTTGGAGGGAGACGGTAATCTGAGTGCTGAGCCAAAAGGGGTTGACACCCCCCCCCCCCCACCCCACCGGCCACACCTGTTTGGGCACCACCTATACTTCTCCCCCATAGAGCCCACAGGACAGATGCAGCAGACAATTCCACTTCCATATATTGATCTAAGCAATATGAGGACAAATACTGTAGAAGAGATGTTTTTTTTGATTGGCTTGATTGGCCTGTGTGTATATTGTATGTACATATATATATATATATATATATATATATATATATATATATATATATATATATATATATATATATATATATATATATATATGTGTGTGTGTATACATTCATTCATTCGTTTTCCATACCCACTTCTTCCTGAGCTCAGGGTCACGGGGGTCTGCTGGAGCCTCTCCCAGCTGTCATAGGGCGAAGGCAGGATGACACCCTGGACAAGTCGCCAGTTCATCGCAGGGCCGTATTTATATACATATACATACATATATATACATATTTGTATAGTGCAGCTTAATGTATCTGAAAAACAAGCTATATTTGTTAAAATAAACAAACTTTTTTTGCATCTGAATAGTTCAAAAATATCTGCACTAAATTTAAAACAATAAGATAAACAACAACTTAAAGATGTGTTTGTTTTCTCCATTGATTAATAATTATAAAGTGATGCTGCACAGTTACACCATCCCTCGGCCTCTGTTGACGTGTACATCCTTTTTTACAGCAGCACCTGCTTCGTATCCATTATGTATGTTCGTCTCGGAGGACAAACTGCATCGAAAACCCTTCTCTAAATAATTCAGCCCTCATTTCTTGATTGTGTCTGTGAAGGCGATGTCAGAGTTGCTGCCAGCGTGAGTGCTGCTGATGACCTGTCTCTGACCCAGCGAGTACCAACAGAGCTGACTACCAATCATTTGGCCGCCAATGTGAAAATGATTCAAACTGCTTCATTCCATCCTAAAATCTCACTAGAAGAATAAAGCTTCCCCCCGCTCCGCCCCCCGCCCACTGACCCTGTAACGTGACCTCACTTTTTTGCATCTCTCCAGGGTTTTCACATTTGCAGATGATGTCATCGCATCCCATCATTAACGGATCCCCCTGTAATTCCCACAGCACTTACAGGAGCGTATATCTATAATTTCCCCCTTTTCTTTTTTTCATCTTTAATTGTGAAGGGGCTGCCGACATTTCAGCGTTACATAATCCCGGAATGGCTGAGATGACATTTGAATATTTTTCACTTTGAGCGATTCAAACAGGATTTCTCTGGCCAACACAGCTTCGGGACTGAGATTAAGAAACTGTGTTAGTCTGTGTGTGTGTGTGTGTGTGTGTGTGTGTGTGTGTGTGTGTGTGAGGGTCCAGCCAGCGGCTGGCTGGATTATCTGACGCCACCCTCCCCAGGGTTGGACCTTCTGTTGTGCGCTCACCAGTGCACTACGTCAAACGTTAAGCACTCGCTTGCACAAGCGCCACCGATGCGGCTCATGCCCGCAGATTCACGGCGAGGCCCATTTCCTCGTGCAACACGCACTCCTCCTGGCAAAGGAAAGCACGGAGGGATAATCTACCACAGCCAGCTGTGTGTTACATCACAAGGGGAATTGGAAAAAATTACAACAAAAAAAACATACCACGATCCACAGCAGCAGCAGGTTATACATTGTAGTTTTTGCTGTCTTCAATTGTTCTGCTTACTCGACTTTCTACTAATAAATTTCAAATTTTTCAAATTCCAGACATAACAGTACATTTACTGCAACAAGTGCATTTTTTTTGCATTATGATTCTTTGCTGGGTAGGATTTCGTTGAGGTTTTGGAGAGAATTTTTTTTAGAATGTGCCTTGTGTCCAAACTGTGGCTGTAGTCACCAGAGGGCAAATAGGTGGAAGGGTTTTTTCTTTAGTTTTTTTTTTTTTTTTTTGTCAGAGCAGGAGAAGCAGGATTCCTTGGTTGTTGTTGTCTGCTTGCTTTTGGAATAAAACAAATAAACCATGAAAACCCGTGAATTTTGGAATGGGAAGTTTAGTAAATGATTGCGTATTTGACAAACGGCAACAACAGGTATGAGATTTTGATCATGCAACACTCTTTGGAACCTTCGAATTCAAGTCAACAGATAACAAAAAATGAAGCGAGAATAGAAAAAAAAAAAAAAAAAGAAAAGCAGATGCTGACTCTCAGAATCGCAGGTGTCCATACCACCACAGTAAGTTTTGAGCGGTCGATGCAGAACAGCGGCAGGGTCTGTAGCTCCAGGTCGAAGGACCTGTGAAAGTTTGGAACAGTAAGAATAGTTCACAGTATTCTCGCATATGTTATCACTGTGAATGAGAAGCATCCGGTTGCACTCAGAAGTATGTGATTTAGAATCCACTCTAATAAGCAAAACAGATTAATATCATACATATATAATATTTTTTATATATTTTGTGGACATGGCGAGAATGTTGGAAAAATATCTTCGGGATGAAGGATGAAGGATGAAGGCAGGGCTCGGTGTGTCGCCCTCGATTGGAACAAACTAAACCCGCTTCCTGTCATGCAGCCGCAGCCACCGGGGTAATCTGGAACAGCTTTGCAAACATTGCACCAGTGGAACTAAAGACAGCATCTGTCAGGCACAGACAGCACCGAGGCAAATCTCTCTCTCTGGGTTCAGCCACCACCGGGCCGAACCAACTGATTGCGACAGCCAAAAACAAGAGCAGCTCACGTTTTGTTTTTTGGGGGGGTTTTTTTCTTTTCGTTTTTTCTCGAAAAATCCTTGTATTTTGCTGTCAAACTGGCTTTACTTTCCACAGTGACTGCTTCTTTTTTTTTTTTTTTAATCACTGTGAAGCAGGTACTGTGCTGTCAGCAGGGGGCGGTGTAGAGCCGGGGAAGGCTGCGTCAATAATTAAGGCAAACGACTGGAGGGGAAGCCTGTGAAACATTGTTCGGGGGTCGGGAACCGGGACCTCTATTGAGTCAAGCGGACGGGCGGGCGGTGGTCCACGTGAAGGGGTGGGCGGAGCTTAATTCCGGCCTCAAACTCAGCCTGTGATGAAATGAAACCCCTCCTCATCATCCTCCTCCTCCTCCTCCTCCTCCTTCCTGCTCGCTCACTCCCGCAGCCTCGTGTTGAGTCATCTTCGTTGCATCACGCAAGCACCGCCCCCACCCCCTCTCCCTCCTCCCCATCCCCAGCCCGCCCCTCTGTGGTATCCTATCAAACAGATGGGTTCTTCCACATGGCCTTTCTCTCCTCCTCCTCCTCCCCCCCTCGCTCTCGCTCCATCACCCTGATGCTCTGTGGCAGCGTCGGACTGCAGTGTTTCCTCCCGAAACGATCCAGTGAGAAACCTTCTTTCTCTTCCGCCCTCCCCTTTTTTTTATTTATTTTTTTATTTTGCCTCATCCTTCATTTATTCTTTCTCGAACCGTCAGCACGTCCTCTAAATAATAATAATAATAATAATAATAATAATAATAATGAAGATAAGCAACAATTGTAGTTAATAAGTAACATAACATGGGTGATCACTGACTAATTTCTGCATTGAACTCCATTATAAGCAGCTTCGTGAAATAATCTACTGGGATTCTCCAACAACAATACTAGTGCAGAAGAATCAGTAAGGATGTGCAGGACACATTATGGGATGGCTTTGACACTCGTTGCTTTGAGGGTTTAATTGAATGAGATTTTAGAGATTGAATATCAAGTGTGGAATGTGCGGCCAGCATTACACAAGTTGAATGCTTTAAAATTGCTTCATTTAAAACAAAAAAATTATCAAAAATGGTCTGTATTATAATCACACTTAGTTGTGTTGTCATAAAAGAGTCACCGAAGCAACTACCTAGCTAAACTCGCTGTTAGCATGTTCACATAGAATTTTTTGCACAATTGTAATTCTGTCAATCACTTTTAATTTGACATTGAAAGTAGAGTTGCCAAACGTCCCTTAAAATACACAACTGTCCCTTATTTGACGATGAAATGGTGCATCGGATTTTGAATCGATGCGGGAGAGAGTTTGCGTTCGAAACCGTAATCTACGTAGCTGCAGGCACTGCCATTGCCTTTTTTCATTTAATTCTTTTGTAAAAGCCATCCATTGTGCCCTTTATTGATTGTTTTGTAAAAATATGTTCAATTAAAAGATTTCAATACAATTTAAACATTCATCTTATATTTCTATTGCCTATTGGTAACAAGGCGGTTCAAACTATGTGAACCATTTACTTTTTTGAAACCCTCTTTCAAGTTATGATTTACCACTACCACTTGGTCTCTTGTCTCGTGTGCAGAACCGATTAGAATCAGAGTTTTTGTGAATGAGCCAACGCCGCACTGGTAGCTGCTGGCATTCGGCCTCCTGACAGAACCGGCCGAGCCATCGATCTCATCTAGCGGAAGGAGATTCCGTCCCGAAGTTTCTGCCGCTGTGCTGTTTCTGCCACCAACACCTGTTGGGACGCGAAACAAGCCTCTGTTTTGGCAACAGAATTCTTGAAGCAGGGGACTACGCCGAGCCCACCAACGCTGACCACAACAGTCGACCTTGATGAAAAAACAAATAACGTATTAAAACGAGTGAAATCTCAAAGAGCATTTGCTGTGTCTGTAAACCCATATATACGAATAATACATCGGCGCTTTTGTGATTTCATTTCTCTTTTGTGTCTCGCAGTGTGGCAGAGAAGGGCATCGAGGGCTGCAAAGATCTGATGGAGGCCTTTGCTGCTTGTGTGAAGAGTGCAGCGGAGGGGACATCATGAGGAATCCTCCCTTCCCCAAACTCAAATGTGAGGATGTGAAGGATGTGGTTTGTCATTTAAGAAAGTGTCTCATTTCAAATTTTCAATTTCAGTGGACTTGACCACCGATATTTAAGATGTAATATTCTGTATTTCACTGACAGTTTGCTAAGTTTTGTTGAATGTTATTTAGAATTTGTTGCAAGTTTCTCCCTTGAGATCAATACAGTGTCTATCTATCTATCTATCTATCTATCTATCTATCTATCTATCTATCTATATGTATATATATATATATATATATGTCTATCTATCTATCTATATATCTATCTATCTATCCATCTGCCTATCTATCTATCTGTCTATCTATCTATCTATCTATCTATCTATCTATCAATCTGTCTATCTATCTATCTATATATATATATCTATCCATCTGCCTATCTATCTATCTATCTATGTATCTATCAAATCCCACATTAGTGTATTTTTCTCTCTTGCAGGTCCACTGCACTGAGTCCTCGGAGATCCCAGCATTCCCTCCTGCACAGCAGCACTGGACTGACTGAAGATGACAACAACAACAACAACAACAACAACAACAACAACAAGAACGATGACGACGGCGGCGGCGTGACAGTGTGGTGTTGATTCAGGCTGAATTGTGGCAGCAGTGACTGCAGTGCCCCTCCCTACCCACCCACCCCTCCCCTCCTCCTCCCCTTCCGTTTTAGGCTTTGATTGTGTCCCTCAGTCTTACCACCCCCCCCCCCCCACCCCCCCCTTGTCCCCGTATGACTGTTCCTGCTGTGTGCAGCACATCTACTTGAAGACAATTCCAGAAAGCTGGTGGGCTGCGGGGTAAATTGTCGACTTGAGAAGAATACTTATAAATGGAAATAAAAGTATCAGACAATTGGTATAAAAAAGTACTGTGGTCTTTGTTTTACTCTCGGGTAAAAAAAAAGGTTGGTACTTTTTCATTTTTGTTTGGAATAATCAGATGTCTTTATGTTAACGGACTCCTATAAACTGATGGAAAAGCAATTTTTACAAAATATAAATATAACACAAATAAATCAAGGAACACCAGCCGAGACTGCGTCTCTGATGACAGGAAATAAGAACTCATTCCTGTCCACTTCCTTTTTGATAATGAACACAAGACTAAGCGTTGACAGTGCTTAGTTATTCCTTATTAGCGACTACTGCACTAGGTACGCAGGCTAGATGAAGAGACGTTCCCTAATTGGGACTTGCTGTAGACTGTAATTCCTTTGTAAAATGAAATTAGTCGTGGGCCAAACATATTGAACAATGTCAAAAGTTCAATCTTATAAAGTCTCAAAACTGATTGCATCATTCTTTAAACCGCTGTAGAGGATATTGCAAAGATAAAACAAATTAGTACATTCTTTCATGAACACACATAATCATAATCCACACATAATCCACGTCTCCCTAAAATCAGAGGTTGACTGACACATTCTGTCTTGAATGGGGTCAGTGGAATTCAGACATTGATTTGAATGGCTTAAGGGTCTGAAAGAGACACAGAGAGAGAGAGATGAGCGCTATCAGCTTTCTGCTTGCTGTGTTCCTAAAGCAGCGCTGCAGGGTGAACCTGAACTCCCTCTGGCCTCCCTCCCACATTCTCAGATTAGCCTGCCAGATCAGATGCTCGCTGTCGGTGGTGTGTGTAGGCCATATGCGGCGTTTAAAAGGAAGACCTACCTACAGCGGCGTCCCAGGTCGGCCAGGAAATTGAAAGTTCAAAGTCTTTGCGGAGAGACAAATAAAAAGTGAGCCGCAGGGTCTCGTGCCAGGTCCACACCAGCTGAGAATATAAGCAATCAAAATATTAGAACATGAAGGAGATTTTCTCCTTATATGTGTTGTGAAAATTATATGAAAGTTTCTGACAATGCCAAAGTCTGACTTTAACATAAAGAATTCATATTTATCAAATCATCATTTGGAAAAGTTTACATTTATTGGCATTACAATCAACAAGTCACAGGCATTTGTGGTTGGAGAAAGAGTGTACAAGAGAACTTTTTCCAAAGTTTTTTGTTTCGATTTCGTCAGAAACTATGTGATGCAAAATTACATATAAATTTAAAACAGTCGCAGTTATTCATTCCTTGTTGACTTGCAAAAGGAAGCATCGAATTAATTCAAACACTACGGAAAAGTAAAAATTTTCATTTTGCTGAAATACTATCCACCATGCAGCTGAAATCAGCAATGATTAAATAAAAAGAACCAAAGTAAAATGGATAAACGACCAATTTACAAACAACAACAACAACAACAACAACAACAACAACAACAATACCTCAGGAGTGCATTTGTTTTTGAAGAGTTCCGTTTATCCATTGAAAATGTTCGCCTGTGTCGAGTTCCCGGTTTTATCAATGAAGTCAAAAAGCAATCCATTTGAAATGACCCACAATGACCACAAGAGGGAGCTCCAATGACATCACATGAGAATTTCAATTCTCGGATTACACATTTGCAGTGACCAGCATTGGGTCCCACAATACATACAGGCACACAGACAGTTTACGCATCGCATATTTTACAGTGTACAGTGTGTATGTGTGTGGACTGTGGACCAACACGACTGGGTTGAATGATTGTTTGGTTTCCAAGAAGAATTTTAACCAAGTTGCAACACATCAAAGTTCAGTCATACTGTACAACCATTGCCTCATAACACACACACACACACACACACACACACACACACACACACACACACACACACACACACACACACACCTGCAAATTTATTGGGGGCATTTTAAATGTGAACAAATGAGTCTCGCTATGTTTGTTTTGTTTTTTTCCTCGTAAATTTGCACACGCCCTGTGAAAGGCCAGTGACTTCAGAGTGGTGTCGGGTTCAATGGCCGAGGCTGACTCTGCACAGGGGGTGGGGAGAGAAGTGAGATTTCGGCCTGACTCTGCAGAGAAAAAGGCTAAAGGCCAAAGGTTTAAAGGGGGCTAAAGGGTAAGGGCCATAAGGTGGCGCCGTTGCCTGACTATACTGTATCTATGTAACATTTTTTTTTTTTTCGTTTTCGTTTTTGTTTATGTGAATCCATAGGCACTGAGAGGTACAACAGTGTTTTTAGCATCAAGCTAAATAGTGCTAAAACAATGAAACCATTCATTGTTTCCCTCTTTTACTCTTCCCTGCTGTGTGACAGACAGCATTCTGGACATTTTTCTGGACTCAATGGCAAATAACGCACTTATGGTTTCTAAAGCCTTGCTTATCTCTGCCTCTGCACAGTTGATTGTCTTTTGCACATCTGCTCTGGTTGGTTTGCTTTTGTATATAGATTGACTTGAATGTTTCTTTTAATTACAGTGTATATAATAATACATATACTGACTATATATATAATAACAGAAGTGTAAACAGTGTAGTTTCCCAATTTGGGATCAATGAAGTACATCTATTCTATCTATCAGTACTACCTTGTTTAGTTCAAGACCTGCTCCAATTCATGCTGTTTGTATTTTAACACTCATTTTCAAAGGCCTGTTTGAACCAAAGAAATGAAAAAGTTGATTTAATAAGTTAAGACTAACATTTGAAATCTAAACAATAATGTTCCAGTATTAGGGGAAAAGTAGCTAGTGTGTGGGGCTCCTGTCCACTGCAACAGCAACTGAAGGCAATGGACAAGTCTTGAGGGGCTCGTGAGATAGCATAACAGCCCCATCCTGTGGTTACAAAACACACCTGCAGTTGTAAAAACTAGCCGTTTTTCTTTTTGTTGCATCCATCCCTCCATCCATTTTCAATACATCAATTCTTCACGAACTCAGGGTTGCAGGGGTCTGCTGGAGCCTCTTCCAGCTGTTAAGGGGTTCTTATTGTTACAATAAAAATACATATTGATGGAAAAGAAATTATTAGAAATAGAAAAAAAATGCAACATCCTATGAGTTATCAGTGTGCTCTGCATTGTCTTGTCTTTTTTTGCTCTTGTTGGTGTGAAACTGTGCCAGACACACAGGGATAAAGTCATTGACATAGATTCACATTCTAAATGCAAGTTATTACATAATCTGAGCTCCATCAACCTGCCTCGGCATCAAGAGATAAAGATTAAAGGGATTGAGATTTGGGAGTTGAGCATCATGCTGACATCACAATGTGAGCCTTAATCACAGCGCACCATGGAGGCTCAAAGTGGCTTTACAGAGCGACTGTCAGCGTCACTGGGGTGGACTGATGTGCATCCACTTACGTTTATTTTATTTCATTTTGTCTCGACTGGAATAAATGGCAGTCAAGCGCACAGCCAGGTTTAATCCGGAGTCGTTGTTGAATATGTTTTGGGTTTTTTTTTGTAATTGTTGTTTTAACAACAACCGCTCCTAGAATTTTTTTAGACTCATCATTCAAAATAACAATAATATCCATTAAATGATTGCTATAATGTGCCATTTTGGTTGTGACAGCCTCCCTAAAAACACTAATGGGTTTAACAGAGCACTTTCATGCAGTACTCACAGTGCCAATATTTCGAACACCAATGTCAGTCTGTCTACTGCCAGGATAGCAACAGCAGCCCCATCCAGGCCGCTGAGGTGCGACAACGCATCAGTTGTAGTTGCAGTTGTAGTTTTTCAGTATATTTTCCATTTACACGTTCCACTGGGAACTTCAAAGAAAAACCCGGGCTGTAAAAAAAAAAACTACTGTGACATGATTTGATTGTCAAAGCTTTTTTTTTTTTGCTTTTTTCTCATTTGCTCATTAAGGTCAAAACATGTTGTTGTTGTTGTTAGTGTTGTTGTTGTTGTTTGCGATTTCTCCTGCAAAAGCAACTCTTTTACATGAGATCCTCAAAAAAATGACACAAATGTTTCTCTCAGAACTGAGATTCATTCATTCATTCATTCAGCTATTGAATTAGTTAATGTGGTCATTCTTTTCCTCCCCCATTCTGCTTATAAAAGCTTTACTGTATGTTTTTTTTTTTTTTTTTTTTTTAGCGACTCGAGATTTGATGATCCATTCAGCGCATTGACCACATCGACTCCATCTGTGTGTGGATGGTCACCAGTGTCCTATCGACGCTCCGCCGCCTCTAAGCTGCTGACCTCAAGCCGGCGGTGGCTCTTTAGCATCCCGATGTGTGTCAGTGTGGGCAGCGCGAGAGAGAGAGGAAGGGCTGGGCCGAGGTGGGCTGGGCTGGGTTGGGTTGGGTTGGGGGCGGGGGGTAAAAAGTGGAACCCGGATGCTGATGCTGGTCGATGATCAACGGGAGGAGGCGGAGCTTCAGAGGTGGTGGTGGGGTGGCGGTAGGCAGAATCCAGGAGGATAATACGAGACCATCCCGTCATTGATGGACGGAGGGGACTCAGCTGAGGACGCGGAACAACAACCACGACCAAAAACAACAACAACAACAACAACAACCTGACCGTTGTCTCTCCGCCTCCTTCTGTTGATTTTTTTTTGCCTTCAGGTCGAGAGAAAACAGAGGAGGAGAAAAAAACAACAACGAAACCAACAACATCAGCATCGGCCATCAGCCATGGAGGAGACGCGGTGATATCATGAGCAGAGCCGGCCAGGGAGAGGCAGAGAGAGGCAGGGAGAGACGGGAGGAAGAGGTGGAGGAAGGAGAGGAAGAAGAAGAAGAAGAAGAGGAGGAGGAGGAGGAGGAGGAAGAAGAAGAGGAGACGGAAAAGGAATAGGAGGAGAGCCCAGCTGAGGATGCTTGTTGTTTGTAGAGCCAGGAAGGAGCAGGAGGAGCAGGCAACCGGCCGCTGAGTCTCATCCGCCGCAGCTGTCCCGAACCGAGGCGCGTTTGCGCGCCCCAGGACCGCTGCCTCTCTCTCTCTCTCTCTCTCTCTCTCTCTCTCTCTCTCTCTCTCTCTCTCTCTCTCTCTCTCTCTCTCCATCCCTAATAGCCCCCTCCCCTCCTTTCTCCTCCTCCTCCTCCTCCTCTATTTCCTGATGCAGGGCCGGGAAGGGCTGAGCCAAAGTGTGCACCGGATATTGGAAAACCCATTCTTCTTGCTGATGCCGTTGCGATAATAGATTATTATCTGGAGCAGTCTGCAACCGAGATCGACCCTCAAAAAGGACCCTGGAACCGCGCGGGGGTTTGGAATGTGCGCGTCGCTCCGAAGAGGTTCTGGAAACATTTTCCGTGGGGCTTTTATTTGGACGGCGACCTGGTGAAGGAGGGGAGTCAGTGGCTGCTTGTGTGTGTGTGTGTGTGTGTGTGTGTGTGTGTGGGTGGGGGGGGGGGGGGTGATCGGAGTGGGAGTGGGGTCCCTGATTATCGATCGGAGAGCGGATTCAATCAGGGCAATTCTGACTCGGGATATCTGAGCCTCGGATGGTGGCTGTTAGCGGGCCAGGAGGACCTCTCTCGTGTCGGCGCTCCACTTTTTTTTTTGGGGGATCCATCGGCTTCAGAACTCCGGGTATTTATAGAAGCGGGTTGGTGGGGCTCGATGTGACACGTTCCCATCCCATCCGCCGGTATCGGACCGACGTCGGGCGTTCACACGGCCGCCTCCTCCTCTTCCTCCTCCTCCACCACCACCACCACCACCACCTCCTCCTCCTCCTCCACCTTCTGCTCCTGCCGCAGAAGAAGCAGCGGCGGCGGCGGCGGTTCGGCTCGGCTCGGCTCTGCTCTCCGTCCGGATCGTCCTCCTGAATCACGGTGCGCTGCGGTGGAAGAAAGAATAGAAGAAGGGAAGACGCACACGCACACGCACACGCACACCTCATCCTATATAGGCCTCGCAACACCAAGGCGAAAAGGGAAGTGAACACCGAGTGAGCGCATACGCGGGAGTCTAGCCTGCTGGGGGGCTGGGGGTGGGGGACCCGGCCCGAGGATCACGACCACTTCCGTCCCTGCAAGCCTCCTTCCAACACACCCGCAAATCCTGATGCGCCTCCGGCCGGAAGGCACCGAGCTGGAGCGGCCGATACCTTGATCCGCCCTTTTCACACCCGGAGGTTTATTTATTTATTTATTTATTTATTCATTTACTCATTATTATTATCCTTTTTTTTTTAAACAATTTTTTTTTGGTAGGGGGGTGGGGTGGGGTGGGTTCGGCTGGGAAACTATGAGCAGCAAGGAGCTGACGGTGGGCCAGTCCAGCCAGTATGTGGGCCCCTACCGTCTGGAGAAGACCCTGGGGAAGGGGCAGACAGGTAGGAGCCTCCTCAGATTGCATCGGGATGTCCAGGATGTGGATGTGGGTGGAGAGGGGGTGCACATAATAAGCATAAATTATATACAGTACATATGTGTGCATATTTATTTTTTTTATGCATTATACACATTGAGATTGATTTTTTTTTTAGCATGCTTTTCAGATTAAATACCTTTGCAGCCAAGTGATAGCTTTGAGTTTTGGCCCTTTGACAGAGCTTTTACGTGCAGCTTCCATCCATCAGCTGCTTCTATCCAGGCAGTTGGTCTTTCTTTTCTTTTTTTCTTAATGGTTGAGCGGAACTGACTGCTGACTGAAGAACGTCCAAGGCATGGCTTCAGTTTCGCTTCCAAATTCCAGTGGGGAGATGCTAGTCATGCAGTCCCTCAGCAGCCACATCATCCATAGACAGACACCTCGAATGGCAGCTATACGTGCTAACGCTAACACACAGCCTTTGCCCAATCCGTGCTTTGGCGGGTGATGCGGCGTTATATGGGTGTAGTTCCCCACCCCGTCCGAGTTGGTTTGGGTTTTTATTTATTCAGAAGGGTCAAGTTACAGTTCTGGCCGTTCTGTGGAAACTTCTAGCAAAGTCTGATCTCACCTCTCTTTTATTTTAGGGTTCTTTAATACATCTTGCCCCGATTAGTTTGCTCTAATGAAACTGTCTTTAAGTTGTCTTATGAAAGGGGCACATTGAGGGAACAAAAATAATTACGTAAGATAGATAGATAGATAGATAGATAGATAGATAGATAATTTATTGATCTCCAGGGAAAATTAGTTTTTAGTTTTTAGTAGTGTATGGAACCAGCACAAGGGGGAGGGGGGGATGTGTCACTGTCCAAATATTTCTGGACATAGTAGCATATCCAGGTCTCCTGCTTTAATCCTTATCCCCTGCTCTAAGTCCTCTTGTCATCTGTGCTTTTATTCCGCTCCAAACCCTCTTAAAGTTGTAATGTCTTCAGTGCTGGGGAAGGGAGGGGACGTCCCAATGGGCCTCCTAACACCGATTCCAGTCAGTCTTTTCAAGGCGCCGTGGCTCGGCCGATGTGTTTGTGACAATGTCTGTAGAGCCTTTTTGAATAATTTATGACGCCGCCTCCTTCCTGTTTTCACGCTGCATGATGACTTCTGATACTCAAAACGTTTTTTCTGCCCCTCTCCCCTCTGCGCTGCCTCTCAGGGCTGGTCAAGCTGGGCGTCCACTGCATCACGGGGCAGAAGGTGGCCATCAAGATCGTCAACAGGGAGAAGCTCTCAGAATCCGTTCTGATGAAGGTGAGGAACCCAGAAATAGTGCTTCGTCTTTGGCTTCGATTGGAACGCTGATATCCAAGCTTTATCGGCACACTGATAATCTGTCGGTCAAGATGTGGCACGACTTTGAATGCGCCTCTTGTGTGGGCACCTCTACATCAGTGGAGGCAGTTCTGTTGGCAAATTCCTCAAAAACTCAGCACTGACGTAGAATTAAATGTCCAGCGTGTAAAATTTGGCTTGAATTATGGTTTTTGCATAGGTTAAAGCTGAAGATACTGCCCCTAAATGCATTGATAAAAGCGTATAGTCGCAGTACAATAAAAGTAATTTGGTTTCCCTACCCTTAGAACACTTCTCATATCAATATGCAAGAATGTACACAGACCAAAAAGGGTCTCGCTGCTAGTTAGCCGCCATCTTGCGCAGCCATTTTTTATTTTAAGGAAGCTCACCTGACAGTGACACAAAATACAGGTGGGCTTCATTAAAACATTTTACACACTGGACCTTTAAAATGTGTTCAGCAGATTCTCCTTTTTGAAATACCACTGGTTGCAAATGTGACAACTTGCGTTGCCTCAAGTGGAATAAAAATACAATTTTCTGCAGAGAGACTCTTCACTAGAGACTCTGGTTCTATGTAAGATCAGACATGTTGCCGTCGATTTTTGAAGACCAAAAAAATTCACTTACATTCAATATTTAGTATTCTTGCGTTACTTTTAGGACTTTTTCTCGTAGTTAAAATGACGTCAAGCATACGGGGAAGTCATCAATGGATTGAAAGAAAAAAAATTCTGCTGTTTTTTGCACCGTCTTGTTTATGAATCCATCATTTAAAAAAAAAAAAAAAAAAGAACACAGTACAAAAGTGCTACATTTCGCCTTGAGTAAAGCAGCATTATTTTTGCGCTTTAAAAGCCACCTCGCAGCTCAAAGGAAATCAGCAATGATTTCGTGTTCGACTGGGCTCTCGGAAGAGTTGCTGTGCATTAGCGGGGCTTAGTCAGACGTGACGTCAGAGGGTGGACGGTTTTAAATATCCTGTCATGATAACGTAACACAATCAATGGAACGGACGGCGTGACCTTGGCGCTGTGTCACTTTCAAAATATTCAATTTGCCGTGTGTGTTGCGCATCTGCCGCGTACTTACGCTGACATATTACACCGCGGAGGGTGGCGCGCGCGACCCAAACAGTGTCGCTGTGGCGCCTGGGTGCTCTGTGATGGCGATCATCCCAGTTTGAATAAATGGGTCCGTGTGTGGTTCAGCAATGCGCGTAACGATTACACAACTGATATAGAAATACAACGTACATATTAAGATCATTCAGATTATACCAAAAATTTAGCTGTTTTAAAAAAAAAAAACGACATCAATGAGCTGAAAGAAACAAATCTTTATTACAGCTTTAAACTGATTTGTGATAAAGTAAAATATTGATTATGAGAGTTTTATGTAAACGTATGCCGAAAAGTAGGTCTCAGCCATCTGACCAATCAGGGAGTGGCATGCAACAGCTCCCCTCACAAATACAGTCTTTCCTGAAGGCCAAGTGTCCAACATTTGCAGGGATCGATTGTCGTGACATAGAAAGAACAAACGCACAGCTTTAGTCCGGGTTTACACGAACATTGTTTGGACGCTGCTAAATCCAAGATGCTTTGAAGTAGATATTTTTAGTGAGTTGTTGTTTGTCCAATGGAATGAGCCAGCACTTCATGTAGGGCGCTAAAAGTGGTATTTAATGAATAAATACACTTGAAAATGTCAGCAGCTATGTCTCAGGCCAGAAATCCTGCAGTTTTGAGTATATATGAAACATGATCTAGTTAAAATACATTGAAGACACACATCTGTTTAACCCTGCTTTAATTGGAATTTTTGTTTTTTTACTTAGAATGTTAAAGTAAATTGGTGCTTTTTACTAACAGCAACTGGACTACAGGGAACTATATACATATATATATATATATATATATATATATATGTATATATATATATATATATATATATGTGTGTGTGTGTGTGTGTGTGTGTGTGTGTGTGTGTATGAACTATTCCTCTTTTCTTGGCAACCACAACCTGCTGTTGTCTCCAAGTGCTGCACTAAAACTGCTGAAACGACGCTCCTCACGCTCACCCCCCCCCCCCCCCTCTCTCTCGTTGACATTTCAATCTGCCTCACCGCTAACTCCCGCCTCTCTTGCCCATCTCTCTGTTTCTTTCTTTCCCTTTCTCCACATCTTCCGCTTGCTCTGCCGGACCGACCGTCCGTCCAGGTGGAGAGAGAAATAGCTATTCTTAAACTAATCGAGCACCCCCACGTTCTGAAGCTGCACGACGTCTACGAGAATAACAAATACCTGTGAGTACCTCTCTTTCTTCCTGCCTTTGTCTCACTTTCCTTTCTGCTGACACTTCCTCATATGTTGACCCCCACCACCACCTCCCGACTCTCTCCTCCCCCCCGCCTCTGGATCTCTGCCAGAGCTGAGACAACCTTGAGTGGAGTGCGAAGGGGAAGGAACCTTCTACAAGGCAAAAAAAAAAAAAAAAAAATAGAGTGATAACCTTCTGTGGGGGGTGTCCAACATCACCTTTGTTGCAACTTTGTTTCCATCACCGTTTTCTCCACTGTTTTTCATGGTTCTGATCCACTGTGCGAAATACCAAATATTGCACGCAGGTCAGAACCGGCGAAGAACTTCATTTTATGAAAGAATTTTACACATTTGCTCAATAGCGTCTCCTAAATAGGCTCCAGCACAAAAATGACCATAGCCCCCTCTAGGAAGGTCGTAGAATCATGGGACAAAGACCCACGTGTTCCTTGAATCCATACCTAATTTTCATAAATTCTGGCCTATGACCCCAGACAAACCAGAAGTGAGATATTTTCACTTGTTTGAAAAAATCTCAGAACCTAAGGCTCAGAAACCGTAAGTGCGACTGGCTTGAAATTGGAATATGACGTAGACGAGACCTTCATCACCTAAAGTTATCAGGGAAACTTTTGAGATTCCAACCGTTTTCATTTTACGGCCCTTCAAAATAAAGGTCTTGTTCAACAAGATTTTGATACCCATTTTGACACCTTTCTCATACTCCAAATCTCACCAAATTTTGCATGCAGGTCAGACCTGCCCCAAAATTTGATTTATTAAAAAGAAAATGTTCAAATCCGCTCAAACCAATCTAAATTTCCAAAACATGTTGGAGGCCTTTAATAACCCGACAAACTAACTAACTACTGACTAACTTTTTTTTTGTAGCTTCTTTGCATCAGAGCCAGTAACATCCCATTTTGTTCATTCTTCTGCCAGGTGTAAACCACCTTTTCTGTTTTGTGAATAATAATTTGAAGAATTGAATATTAGACAGGGAGATCTTAGTTATTATTTATTTGAGTGACCATTACTGGCAGTACTGTATATATGTATATATTTTAAACTTTTCGACAAAATATGAGACCCCCTTAAAATTTTGATCTGAGGCTTACAGGGGGTCTCATGGGTTAAACCGGTGGAGTCCGACCCCCCTGCACTCCCCTTTATTTCGCACACTGCTCTTAACCTGCCTGGCCCCTTTCCCCCAAGTAGATATTTGTAGTGTTGTCTGTCCAATAGAATGAGCCAGCACTTCATGTATGGTGCTAAAAATGTTTAATTTTATTTAATATATACACTTGAAAATCTAACAGCCATGTCTCAGGCCAGAAATCCTACATTTTTCAATGTGTGTAAAATATGACTCAAGCAAGTATCTTCCCCCCCTCCAGGTATCTGGTGTTGGAGCACGTCTCCGGTGGAGAGCTGTTCGACTACCTGGTGAAAAAAGGCCGACTGACCCCCAAGGAGGCCAGGAAGTTCTTCAGACAGATCATCTCCGCCCTCGACTTCTGCCACAACCACTCCATATGGTCCGTGAGAGGCTGATGGCCATAAAACTCGTGCCCTCGTGCCCCCTGTGTGTGTGTGTGTGTGTGTGTGTGTGTGTGTGTGTGTGTGTGTGCGCGCGCAGTGGTCCATTGTGTGTGCTCCATTTCCGGTGTTGCCTCATCATTTCCCTTCGCCGTGTTGACCTTTGCATGTCACAATACATGCTGAACCGGTAGCCATTTGGAAGCAGCACCCACATGCAGACAACTCCGGGTTTTGAGACAAATGTATTGATTTTAAAGGTCCAGTGTGTAAAATTTGGCTTGATTTATGATTTTTATTATTGGTAAAAGCTCAACATACTGCCCGTAAATACATTAATAAAAATATACTCACAGTATGATAAAAGTCCTTTGACTGTTCTACCCTTGAACAGTTCTCATATGTATATACAATAATATACATAGAGCAATAATGGTTTTGCTCCCAGTTAGCTGCCATCTTGCACCACAATTTTTGAAGTAAGACGGGCCTCCTAAAAGTTTTACTCACTGGACCTTTAAATAAGATACAAGAATTAACTAAAGGTCTCCGCATGGTAAATAATACAAGACAATAGAATGCCTTTATTAATCCCGCATTAGGGAAATTTGCATAATTACTGAAACAATATAGTGCAAAGAGAAGAAAAATTAAATTCATTAAAAAGAAATAAGATAAGATAATATTTATAGGGTAAGAAAGGAAAAACAAAAAGATATTCACATCAAATATAAAACTGGAAACTTAAACAGATGAACCGTAACAGACAACAGACCTGGAGAAGATGCAGACAACCCAGATGAAATCAGACCATGGGGAGACACAGACGACCAAGCGGATTCAACTATGATGAAACAACAACCGAAACCAGACAAAAAAGCGGGACAAGGGCAATTCATACCAGAGGACAGGGGAACGCAAGTGAGAAAAATCAAGGGCAGGACGGATAACAAGACACAGGGGAAGAAAATCATGAGGCCACATAAAAGGCGGGAAAACAGGAAGAGGAAGTAAAAGTGTAGAAAATACAGGGGCAGACGAGTCTAGCAAAATAAAACAGGAAACGCTAATACAGACCATGACAGAACCCCTTATGTTCTTGCCACGACATCTAGAAATTCTCCTAAATTAGCAGAATACAGCAACCGCAGTATCGGTACCAATATTGGTATCGGTATTGGTGCATCAATATCAACCTATGTATGTAGTGCATAGTGTGAACACAGTTGACACATACATCAAACTTGTTGCTTGGCCATTTACTTTTCATTTATTGACTTTTCGCCAGCATACAAGCACACAGACACAGTCTATGTCCAGAAGCTGTGTGAATCCATTCGGATGCAGCCAGTCTGTATAAACTGCACACAGTCGTCTGCATTGGGAAATGAGTGTTTGCTTCCGCCAACGCCTATCAAAATAGCTGTGAAAGTGTTTACGTTTTTGCTTGCGGTTATGACCCCAGAAAAAATAAAGAAGCTCTCGGAGCGTTTTTAATGCCCGCTTGCCTGTGTGTGTGTGTGTGTGTGTGTGTGTTTTAGTCACAGAGACCTGAAGCCGGAGAACCTTCTCCTGGACGAGAAGAACAACATCAGGATAGCAGACTTCGGCATGGCCTCGCTACAAGTGGGTGACAGCCTGCTGGAAACCAGCTGCGGGTGAGTCCAAGGATGGAAGCTTTCAAATAATCTGTTACACACTTGTGTAATTCGAGAGGATTATGTTGTTACATTTAATGTAGTTACATAAAGGCAAAGCGCAAACGGAAATAACCCTTAAAATTGCTTCATTGTTTATCCGCTTAAGAATTAAAAACGATCACATTTCTTCTGTATTTTCAGGTCGCCTCATTATGCTTGCCCAGAGGTCATTAGGGTGAGACTTTCTTTTCCCTCTATGTGTGTGTGTGTGAGTGTGTGCTTGCGTCTAATGCACATGGGCCTAACTTGTTT
The DNA here is from genome assembly GCA_009823395.1 of Thamnaconus septentrionalis. Taxonomy (NCBI): domain Eukaryota; kingdom Metazoa; phylum Chordata; class Actinopteri; order Tetraodontiformes; family Monacanthidae; genus Thamnaconus; species Thamnaconus septentrionalis. Next base: position 3,307,976 of record CM020515.1, on the reverse strand, counting down.
TTCGAATTTGTGTCAAAGGGGGAGAAGTATGACGGTCGCAGGGCAGACGTTTGGAGCTGCGGCGTCATCCTTTTTGCTCTGCTTGTGGTGAGTGGGCACAGATCCCATTTTCATTTCTTTTATTTATTGGTAGACTGCATTAATTAGGTAGTTTAAACCTTTACAGGAGACTCACTGAAATTGGTATGGTATTGGTATGGATAATATTGACTTCCAAAAATGTTTCAGTCGAAGACAAAGAAACCATATACAGTTTCTTGCTGTCTAATGTTGATTTATTTATTTATTTATTTTTTTTAATTTTGTTTAAAAAAAATGATGATTACATTACCCGACTTTCGGTAAATCACTGCATGGAACCAACCGACTTAAAACTCCTTGTGTAAATCATGAGCAGGGAGCAGTTACATTTATTGTTATGTCATTGTGTGTAATAATAGAAATAATAGGACTATGGGAATTACCATGTATGGTTTCTAGCCCTGCAAACGGGTTACAAAGTGTTGATGTGTAGCTGATTAACTTTTCGTAGAGGAAATCCAGTTCAGCTACGCAAGGAGACGAACCAACCTTCGCCTGTTCCTATTTGGTCATCTACTGTAAACCTCTCTTTGTCTTTTCCCAGGGTGCCTTGCCCTTCGACCACGACAACCTGCGGCAGCTTCTGGAGAAAGTGAAGAGCGGCGTGTTTCATATGCCCCACTTCATACCTCCTGACTGCCAAGCTTTGTTGAAAGGGATGATAGAAGTCAATGCGGACAAGAGACTAACGGTGAGGGTCAAGGACGCAGTTCTCAGAATTGCTACTTGTACTGAGCGCGTATTGTGCAACATGGATGCAACAGAATGTGACAGGAAGCTAATTAAGCTTTTGTTCCAATTTCTGCCTTTTTCAGGGGGCGACAGGTGTTGCACTCCTGTACGTTTTTTGCATGTGGAATTTAGGTTGTCTATCCCAACATGTGCTTGTCAAACATGAACTAGAATATGTATATGCATATATACATACATATTGATGCATTGTTTTTAGTAAACAGGATATTATTTTTCAAGAGTTGTTCCCAATGTTGGCTGCACTGGTGTTTGTGTTGTGTTTTTCACTCAGAATTAACACAATAAAGGGAGAGAGAGTCTGCAAAGCTATTAAATATGGAGGCGCACATGTTGAGGTCACCTTTGGGTCAGCCAACTGCTTAATCACCATCATTTGTACAGCCGATCGAAAGAAATACTCCGGTCGTATTGTGATTGATTCATGTGTTCGCCATTCTAACTCACAGCCCCTCTGTGTGGAGTTTGCATGCTGTCCTTGTGTTGTCTGCGTTGGCTCTTCCTGGGTTCTCCAGCTTCCTCCAACAACAACCAAGAACATGTGCATCAGGCTAATGGGGAATCTCTAAATTGCCCGCAGCCGTGAATGCGAATGAGAGTGCGAATGGTTGTTTGTGTCTCTGCGAACTGGCAGATGGGCAAACTCCACCTCCACCCCAATATAGCTGGAACAGGCTTTGAATCCCCGGTAATAGAAAATGGAGGAATGGATGGCTCACTTTAGTTGCTCCAACACATGAAGTTGACATTAAAGGGGAGCGAGGGGGCGGGAAGGGGGAAAAGAAAAGACCAAGCCTTCGGGCTTTGCTTCAAGATCTGACAGATATTGACCCTGACACGAGACCTTAAAGTGGTTAGAGGACGGCGGATGAGGAAAGTGGAAAGAACAGAGGAGCAGAGGGAACAAAAAAATATCGCTCAGAGGCAAAGGCTGTGGCACCCACAGCACAAGACTGCCCAGAGCCGGCCGTCGGAAAGCAAAAGTCATTTGGAGACAAGAATTTGTGTAGGTGTGACGGGGTGTAGGTGGTCACAAGCACCCGACAAGCTAGAATGGCTCCTTCTGTTTCTGTCTCACCCAATGCCTACTACAGAAGAATTCGATTGAGCTTCATCAAAACTCACCTCATTAGATTTATTACGGTCTGATGTGTGCTGGCCCCTAACGTATCCAAAGACGTTTCGTCAGCAAAAAACAAAATTTGGGTCGAAGTCAAGATTTCATTGCGACAAGAATATATAATTAGCTCGTGTTTTTCCATTATTACCAATATATTAAAAGTTGCTAAGTGTGCGGCCGGCACAATGCCGTTGGGTGCTGTGACGTCGTGGTTCGCGCCTCGGCGTTGCGAGAGGAGGCAGGAAGACTACAAGTCCGGTCAGTCAGTCTTTCAGCCACAACTGAGCAGATTTAATCAAAGCTGCGGGTTTTGTCTGATGAGCTCTTGATTAATGGAGCCTGAAACCAGGTCAGACTGTCTCTGTGTCTAGCGAGCTGCCGCCATGGAAACAGCCCGCCGTGCAGGGGAGACCCCATTCCAATGCCGACGTTAGAGAGTATACTCATGCACACCGCTAGGCCCTTCCGTAGTTGCTTCACGTCAGTTGTGAATCGAGATGCTTGTGCGGCTCTCTCTGCTGTTTCATACTGTCATACGAGTCAACGACGACAAAACTTCCATTGCGCTCACCTGTTTGCTGCTGTCTTCACAAGCACCATGCTCACAACCGGTCCGCTTTTTCATGCTAGCAGAGCTGCATCTTAATCCCTAGGGATATATTCATGTAGTCCTAATGCACAAGGTATAGAGAGAGAGAGAGCAATGTAGGCTTTTTGCAGATTTGCGACGGGACTTTAGCGGAATTAGGGAGCAGATGCAGTACATTTGTGTTCAAACAGACAAATATTTGCACAGCCATGCTAGCTGTCCTAGCATGGCTTGCTAGGTCAGCCATGTGGCTGGGCCATAAATATTTTCACTCCCATGGCAATGTTGCTTGCAACCTGCTGTTAGCACATCACAGTAAGGCAAGCCGATTCCCGACAGCCCCGTGCTAACCAGACTCTGAAGGGTTCAGTGTACGACGGCCTACCCAGAGCTTCATAAATACTGCCTTAGGTTTTAGATCACATTTTCCTTTTGACCATCAGTGCCTTTTATGTGCGCTTTTACTACAAGTTTCAGCCAAGGAGACATTCTTCTTTTATTAATGCTGTCTTCTATTTTTTGTTATTCACAGCTAGAAGCAATACAAAAACATGCCTGGTACCAGTAAGTACTTTGATTTTTGTATTTGCTCCGCATGTGTCCCATCTTCTTCTTATTCATTCCTACTCACACCTCCCCTTCGATTTTTATATATATTCCGGAATACATTTGGGCGAGGCCAGATATCACCTCTATCCATCTTTCCTTTGCTGTTCCACTGTGCAACTTGACTGGAGTGCGCCTATCAAAGCACGGCGCACACTTTTACGTCTCTGACATTTGCGACTGTTACAAGGCTGCCACACACTGACGCCGTCGTCTCTCCAACAGGAGCGGCCGTAACGAGCCTTGTCCGGAGCAGCCTCCACCTCGTCGGGTGTGTTTGAAGAGGATTTTTTCCATCACAGATCTGGACCCTGATGTCCTGGAGAGCATGTACTCCTTAGGGTGCTTCAGAGACCGGGTCAAACTCACAAAGGACCTTACAAGTGAGGAGTGAGTAAATGAGCCGCCAAATATATATATATATATATTTATTTTTTTTTTTTTTTTACTTGTTTCAGTGTGTTTAGAGATGGAAAATAACCCCAAATATTCCTCATTGTTCTGTACCTGTGTGTATAGTCTAACATTCTGTATATTTGTTTTCATTTACAAATTAGCTGGTGATTCGCATAAGTGGACAACTTGGCTATATTTAATAATTGTGCACAGCTCACTCAACCTCTTTGCCCCCGCCTCCTCGTGTCTTTATTGTCCGTTGTCTCTTTGTGGTCAGTTGGTTACATCATTTTGCCTGGCATGACATGAACAACAACAACGACAACAGCAGCTATATTATCAACACTGTCCCTTGTCGCCGTCCCTGCCCAACTACTCCGTTTGTCCAAACCAAACTCAATACCTTTGTGTTCACACTGTCTACAAGCCAAAAGCTCACTCCTGTCTGGCTTTGTGCTAAGCTTTTCCCCCACTGTTCTCATTGTCCTCTTTACAGTCAATTTTTCTTACGTTTGAATTTCACCATCGTTGTTACCAGTGGTTCTGTTTGGCACAATTTCACATTGCATTCCCCCGAGGGCATGTGTTGTGATGCAGGGAAAGGAATTTGGCGGCAACATTCTAGGGGTGTGTTCCGTTTCACCGTCGGTCAAATTTTCCAAATTCTCTACCAAACCATGTCATCAGAAACAGACTGAGGTTGGAATTTCAGATCGAGGAAATGAACAATAAAGACAAATAAGCTGATTCATTCGTGACTTATTCTGAATCTGAAGTCACGAATGAATCAGCTGAAGGCAAATTTGCAAGCTAGCGTGATGCTGCTGCTTTTGCTGACAAATAGAAGAAGAAGAAGAAGAAAAGAGGAAGAAGAAGAATTGATGGCATCAATTGTGTGCCATTCTGCATTCCAAATTTGATGCACAAGGCTTCATGGCACTCCAAAAGCAACACATCATGTACACTACCATGTATTGTGCTGTTGCTGTCATGCAACATGCATGTTCATCCCACCTTTCCAACTTACCTATTATTGGAACATTGCCAAATCCAACATGATGTAATTCCTGGACTCCATAAAAGATCTGACTAATGCAGACTAATTTATTATATAAGCCATAAAACACTCCTAATTTTGGACAGTATAGATTTAAAGGCTCAACATTTTTGACTTGAGGGTTCTTTTTTTTTTCCTGTCTCTGAATCCTCATCCGCAGGGAGAACCAAGAGAAGATGATCTATTACCTCCTGTTGGATAGGAAGGAGCGATACCCCAGCTGCGAGGACGAGGACCTGCCACCCAGGAACGACCTCGGTAAGAGCGCTCGCCGAATTCAGCGGATGTCTTTTAGTTTGATAAAACAAACAGTTCTTCAATAAACTGGATACCTAAAACTCCATGCCCTGCATTTTGAATCGTGGTCAAAATTTCCAGACCCACCGAGGAAGCGCGTGGACTCGCCGATGCTGACGCGCCACGGACGCTGTCGGCCAGAGAGGAAGAGCCTGGAGGTCCTCAGTGTCACTGACCAGGGCTCCCCCACGCCACCTCGCAGGGCCCTGGACACTAATGCACACAGCCAGAGGTATGAACCTGTGTCAGAACATTTACCTTTCAAGGTCCAGTCTGTAATATTTGGCTTGATTTATGATTTTTATATTGGTAAAAGCTTAATATATCCATAGATCAATAAGGGTTTTGCTCTCAGTTAGCTGCCATCTTGCTCCACCATATTTCTAAGGAAACCTGGTGTGGACAATCCAGCGACTTGACAGCGCTTTTCGTATTATGGGTGAATGCTCGCGTCCTGAAGTAAAGCAACGAAGAAGAAGGTGTCCAAGGTGTCCACGTTTGGGTGCGCAGCCTCCCGTAGTTCACTGGCAAGCTTGGGAGGGGGAGAGAGAGCAAAAGACGCTGCAACAGTCTAAAATGCAACCACTCAATATCGCTGTTTCTTCTTCAAAATCTCCAAATATTACACACATGACCTTGAACACTGATGAATGGTGTTCATGGTTGATCAATCTCAGTAGTGAACCCTTTCTGTTTGTTGTTGTTGCTGCTACTTCTGAAAGGTCTCGTTCTGTCAGCGGAGCTTCGACGGGTCTGTCTTGCAGTCCTCTCAGCAGCCCCAGGGTAAGAGCCTTCCATCAGTTTCATTTTTACTGACATTGACTGTAATAGACCCTTTTGTCTGTTTGTCTACTATTTTTCTGTCTGCCTTGTATCACTCATTCATAAGAAACAATATTGAATTCATTTGGTGCCATTGTGTATTTTTACGCCCTCGTGACTGTCTTGAGAAACTGTTGCGAAGTTGTCACAGTTACAGCAGCACATCACAAAACCAGGGCTTTGATCGAACATGCAATTTTTCATTTAATAAGAAGTTTTTAGAAGATGATGAAGTTAGAAGTTTTGTTAAGGTTAGGTTGTGCCGAGGTGTCATATGCAGTATTTCCGTACATTTAAAGTACATCTTAAATTTCCTGCACATTCATGAAGGTATTATGAACTAAAACTGATTCTTTGACTTCTTTTCTCCTTTGGTACTATTAAAGTAAAAGGAAAATTGCTGCCTTACCAGCCTCTCCCTTTGAACCGTCCAGTCAACACTCATAGCAGCGTGCAATATATAAATATCAGTTGTAGCCATCAAAAGAACAAAACCAAATTTCCTGTCATGCTGTCTTACTCGCTGCTGCTGCTGCTGCTTTCATCTTGCTGTCACATTCACATAACCGTATTTATCACCATTTCATACACGCATTACGCCGCCATGTACAGGACACGGCGCACACACACAAACACACACACAAGCGAGAGAACCACCCCCCAACCTCCCACCTTCCGACAGACGTTAGTTAAAGAATCCGACCCACGAGGCACGAACTAAACCCCCCTCAGGGCTTAGGCCAATATGGCGGCCCATTCATTTCAATGGAGCTGCTCATCCAGCACATACACAGAAAACGTTTTTGGCTTCCACGTTGTGTGTCCCATAGAGCAGCGTTTCTGAACTGGTGGGTCACGGCCCAAAAGTGCATCACAGAGCTGTGCTCAATGGGTCGCAGCTTCATGGGCAGTAATAGACATGATAGAAAGTGGGTTGGCATTTTTATTTTTGTGGAATAAGTTTGAGTCGTGACTTCATGATAAGGAAATAGATGTGGGTCCTGAGACTCCATGCATTTGAACGCGTCAGCCAATCAGAACGAGCCATGACGTCATGCTGGGAATAAACCCTTTTCTGGTGATTTTCTGGCTTTTATAAAATTATTTTTAAAGATTAAAAGTCTAAGATTTAAAGATCTACAATGGAAAAATTCATTATGAACCACATTTCAAGTTGCAGTTGTCCTGCCAGTTGTTATACAGGCATCTTTTTGCATTGCGGTCTATGGGAAAAATGCTTTTTGGGCCATGTGGGGTTTTTGTCTGCAGTACCCCAAGTGGCCACTGGGAGAAAATTGCCATGTCACCAGTCCAGTGTCCAGTTCTTATATTACATCCATGTCATCAACTCATGTCCATCACTTCTCTCATCTGTCCATCCATCTCTTCCACCCTTCTTTCCTCCCTCCCTTCCATGTCTTCCTGTTTGTTCATCAGAGTCCAGTCTTCACATTCAGCCAATCAGAAGTCACCCCTCCCTCCACCACCTCATCGGCCAGAGACGCCCGGCCGGGAACCGGCACCGCCGCGCGGCCCGCCGCCCGTCCGCCGCCCGACCCCAAAACCCAGACCCTCCCCTCCAAGGGCGCCAGCGAGCGGCCGCACCTCCACTCCATCAAGTCCCTCCCACTGCAGACCCCACGCTCCCCGTCCCCCTCGCCCTCGCCGCTCGTCTCGCCGCGCTTCTTCAACTTCCCCTCGCCGTCGGTGTTCAAGTCCAAGAACGCGCACGCGGCCTCTAACGCCTCTGCCGCCGCACCCCCTGTGTCGCAGGTCACGCCGCAGGGCTCGCCGCTGCCCACCCCGCTGGGCACCCCCGTGCACCAAATCCAGAACGCCTCCTCCGCCACCACCACCCCTCCTACCTCCTCCTCCTCCTCGTCCTCTTCCTCCAGGGCGGACGGGGCTGGTGGGGCGTCACTCTCGCTGACTCCGCCCTCCAGCCCGGGCAGCAGCAGCGGTCTGGCTGCCTCCAGCTCCGCCCACTGGAGAACCCGGCTCAACTCGTTCAAGAACAACCTGCTCGGCTCCCCGCGGTTCCACCGCCGCAAGCTGCAAGGTGAGGATGAAAAGTTGATGCTTTTATTCCGGTAACGAAAAAGGCTTGAGGAAGTAGGAGGTTTTCGGTTTGGTTTCATTTGTTTGTTTGTTTGTTTGTTTGTTTGTTTGTTTGTGTTCTTCAGGTGTTGTCACGTTAAAGGTTATGTGTGTAATATTTGGAGATTTTTGGGAGAAATAGCGACATCCAGTGGTTGCATTTCAGATTGCAGCATCTTTCACTCCCCCCTCCCTCTCCCAAGCTCGCCAGTGAACTACAGTGGAATGCATACCCAAACATGGATACCTTGCCCACCTTTTTTAATTGCTTTACTTGAGGATGTGAGCATTTACCCTAAATACGAAAGGCACTGTCAGGCAGCTGGATTGTCCACTACAGGCTTCCTCAGAAATATGGCGGTGCAAGATGGCAGCTAACTGGGAGCAAGACCCTTGATCTATATATATTGTTACACATAAATTACCACAGTGCTAAGGGTAGGAAAAACAAATGGCAATACAATTTTATTGTACTGCGATTATACACATTTCTAAATGTCTTCAAATATTACACACTGGACCTTTAATGTTTGTAAATTGATTCCTTGTTTGTTTATATGTATGGACCCCCTTGAAAACAAGATGATGCATCTCAAGTGGCCACTCCAAATGAAGAATTTCCAATAAAGACGAGAGAGAAAGCTGTCAAAAGTTTTCTCCAGGAAAAAAACAAAACAAAAGAAAAAGCAGAGGAAGAATTTGAAAGTGAAAGGAGCCTGAGGGGGGGGAGCTGCTCAAGACTTTTGCCAGACAGCAGCGGGGTGAACGTGATGTGACTATTGTCTCGAAGTGTCCTGTGGTTTCTCGCGCACCTCAGCACTATGTTGGCGCTTGAGAAACGGGTGCAAGCTTAGGGGACGCTCTAGACGGGTCTGAAAATAGATCTCCCGTGGGCAGCTGCTGGTTTGTCATTTGCAAAAGTCCTTTTTAGCTGGGAAAATTATGCAAGTTTAGGAGAAGGGGCTGTGATGAATGTAACGCTGTTTCTTTCCGCTGATTGCCTGAGATAATTCCTTCAAATTTTGCGAGGCAGCTGTGGTATGAGCTTGATGCTTTAGCAACACTTTAAACAATCACAGCACCAAAGATAGAATCTATTATTATGAAAACGCTTCCACATTCCCCCGGCCGTCACCCCGGCGGCTGTGTTGCGTAATGTCTCGCTCTGTGATCGTCTGTAATTAGGGCAATTAAATCAAAGCCTGTCATGAGGATTTATCGCCTGTTTTCCTCACATCCTCTTCCCACTTCCTCCTCTCTCCCCTCTCTCTTCCCTCCTTTTTGATTTTTTTTTTTCCAGTCCCCACGTCAGAGGACATGTCCAGTTTAACTCCTGAGTCGAGTCCAGAGTAAGTCTGCGCAATTTGTCTTCCGATTTAAGTTTAGATTTTTCATTTGAACAGATGCAGATATTTTCAGTTTTGCGCCCATCGCTTCATTTGTAATAATAAAGCCAAGATGCAAACGTGCAGCGCAGCCTTGTTCTGCTGTCAGACGCTGTGTTTCAATTCCCCCTAGAACTGCGCGAAACCTAAATATTGCAATAGAAAACTGGTCATGGCATGGAAACTTTTTTTCGAATTTTACACCCCAGCCGATGTGACTTAAGGGGTCATGTGACCAGCTCACTTCGAGTGAAAATGGCGGCGCGTTATGTTTGGACGAAGGAGGAGTATTTTAGAGTATTTTAGAGTATTTTTAGAGTATTTTTTACAAGTAATCGAAGAGAAAAATATAACAATCATTCTTGACAGCAAACAAACGTAATCCTCGTAAAATCTCAACTCGAGAGAATTACGGCTTATGCACTTCACACCATTCAATGGAAACGCCTGAAAATCGCAATTGTGCTTTGTCGAAATTTTAGTAATATCGCTTTTATTTTGCAAAAAACTGTAATTGAAACACAGCTAGTGAGGAAATTGTGGATCTCTTTACAAATGCTTTCAGTGAGAAGAAATACGATTTATGGACTCCCTGATTTTGGGGTATATCTTACTAATTATAGTTCTTTGATGATGATCATGATGATGATCATGATCATGATCATGATGAAGCTGATCTCAGTGACAAATTTCTCATAAGCGTTGGCAATATATGTTGTCCTACCTGTCACAACACACTAGGCTGACACAACAATTTAAAAATTAGAGATTGTCACACATTGTTCACTTGTCATGTATCTCTTATTTTCAGGCTGGCTAAGAGGTCTTGGTTTGGTAACTTCATCAGCCTGGAGAAGGAGGAGCAGATCTTTGTGATGATCCGTGACAAGCCGCTCAGCTCAATCAAGGCGGACATCGTCCATGCCTTTCTCTCAGTGAGTGCAGTCCCGCTCGGAGAAAGACGCGATCGGTTGCGTTGCCTTTCAGGTGAAGACGCAGGTTTAATGGCGGTTGTAAGCGTCGCTCCTTTCTCTTGCCTTTCCAGATCCCATCCCTCAGCCACAGCGTGGTGTCCCAGAATAGTTTCCGGGCAGAGTACAAATCCTCTGGAGGCCCCTCTGTCTTCCAGAAGCCAGTCAAATTCCAAGTAATCTCCTTTTTATTTCACTTTTCATGCTTTGAAATCTCTAAATTCACTATCTGTACATCTCATTTTAACAGTCAGATGACATTTAACAGCTCTTGGGGGACAATTTAACCAGTCTTTTACTTCTTACAGTGATAGTAATCATCACGTTATGCTAATGTGTGCATAAGAAAAGCACATGAAGTCAACAATATTTATAATGATCATAAAATAACTTACTGCTTGCTCCCATAGGTGGATATTGCTTTTTCAGAGGGGACCAGGGAGCGAGAAAGGGAACCAGCAGAGAGGGAAGGAAGAAGAGAGATCGGCATCTACAGCGTCACCTTCACGCTAATAACAGGTAGGGGAGATACCTTTAATGATTTTTTTTTACTACCATTAGGTAAGACTGGAGTCTTGGACTGTGTGTAAATGCTTCTAAATGGACACTTCATCAAACCTGGTCATGGAGTGGTGAAACCTCTACATGGCAACCTTGCATGTTGTTACAAGTGGTTCCAAATGATCTGAAACGATAATGCCCAATGCTCCGCTTCTAACAGCAGCAACGACAATGTTGCATTTGATTGAGTTGTTGTCGTTCCACGCTGACGCCTCCGAAGTCTTCCTCTCTTTTATCTTCTTATTTTTGTGTTTAACGCAAGAATTGTACTCCCTTGCTTCATGTCTTATTCCTTATTGGCATGTTCCTCTGGCAGCGTAACAGCGCCACTGGCATATATACTGAAGCCTTTTCAGTGGTTTCAGTGGTGACAGACACATTTCTTGGTAGAATGCCATGCATGAGGAACAGAAAGAAAAAGAAATTGGTCTTTCTCATCTCCGTTTGGACAATCCTCAGATTTGTTTACCAAATGCCACGCTGTCATGTAATGAATATTTGCTGCATTTCTTTTTTTCCAAATAAGGTCCCTACAATGCTAAATGACTTGGCTGTGGTGTCGCTGTCTGTACTAAGAGCCTCGTATTTCCATTAGGGACCGGCACCCTTCACCCTGAGCTGCAGTCATCTTCCAGCACAATATGTCATAGTCCACAGCTTAATCATAAACACATTAAAGCAAAATTACAAAGAGAAGGAAGACTGTGAGCATTTTACTCCAGGTTTCAACATGGGCTGCAACAACATGCACCTCATTTTAAGTCTTCAATCAAAAGAAAAAAAATAAAAACAAAAAGCTGAGTGCAAAAAAAAGATGCATATCAAAGTCCAGTCATTTAACGTGGGGCACATGAAGCGGAAGGAACGATTAAAACATAACTTGTCCTTGCACAAGATCCTCTGATAAGGGATATTTGCTATGAGTCATGGCAACAACCAGCAAGTCATATGAGTGGAATATTTCAGGGTCATAACCCTGCGCCGTGACTAAAGCATCGTTGTGGACAGCCAGAAGGTTTTGGTTCTTCATTTCCAACAATCCTTTGCCAGCTGTGTTTTTGTCGTGTCCACCTGATTTCCACCACTCTTAGTGTCCATCAATTCCAGGAGCGTGAGTCTGTGAAAGGGAGCGCTCATTTATTTTCAAGTGTGCGTGCTTCATTTTCATAATCAAGACTGCTTTTTTCTTTTTTTTTTACCCTTCGAAAAAAAAAAAAAAAAACAGGCCAAAAAAGTGCAGATTTCTAATCATTTCTTCCTCGCAGGTCCCAGCCGCAGGTTCAAGAGAGTGGTGGAGACCATTCAGGCGCAGCTCCTCAGTACTCACGATCAGCCCTCCGTGCAGGCACTGGCTGGTAAGGCTGCCACGCCCACCCAGACACCTCGCGCACTCCTCACCAGTTGCGTGCGTTTTTCACATTCGACCTGTCGGTTGGTTCTCTCCCCAGACGAGAAGAACGGTCAGCTGTCGCGTCAGCCCAGCACCCCTTCGCGTCAGAACTCCCGGCGTTCCGAGAGTGGGTCGGAGCGGGCCGAGAAGGAACGAGCGGCGGACGAGGGAAGCGGAAGTGGAGGCAGCGGCACCGGAAGCGTCCTACAGAGGGGGGGTTCGGGCAAAGACAAGACCAGACTCCTCTCGTCGTCTAACGGGACACAATCTCACCCTTGAAAAGAATGTTGTGAAAGTGAAGCGAAAAGTCATCAGTTTGCCCCCCCCACCCCCCACCATTCCTTTTCTCTGACCTTCCCGCGTGCTCACCTTCCCCGCAATTCCCGACTTCCTGCCTCGCCCCCCGCCATTATATCCAAAGCAACGGGACCCAGGATGGGCTCCGGTTTGGTTTGTGAAAGCTGTTCTGGGGATGTGATGGAGCGCCGCCAACAGCGAGAAGACAATATTTGTTGGGGGTGCTTGCAGCAGGTTGAGCCGGTCTGTGGTCAGCCTTCAGGGGCGGCTTCACCCTGGAGGGACGTTACTCCCGGATCGTCCCACTTTACCAGATGGGTAAAGGAAAAGCTCGCATACCGGAGACTCAGAGTAGACCAACCAAAATGGATCAAAAGCACACACCCGTCCCAGCGTTCAGTTACATGCTACATGTGGTCCGATTTCAACAGGGAACCTTGCATTTGTCCCTCAAGGCCATTTGTGTTTGTCATTTTCTGATCACTAGTCCCATGAATTGTCAAGTCCCCTCAAGAACACCCTACCAACACTTGGTGACTCGCAAGACAGGAGCCCGTTTTTCCGCTTTCTTCCCCCTCAGAACCTATTTTAGGACAATTGTTCTCAAGCAGAAGAGATTTTGATTTTGACTTGATTGTGAAAGTGGATTTTGTTCCAGGGCAATTAACTAATTTAACGTTATGATTTTACCATTAGGGGTTAAACTACAAAAGGAATGAAGAGTCGATCTGAGACGGCCCAAGTAGTGTGGACCAAGAGTTTGGAGGACGATGAATGATGCAACTTTTTAATGGGTTAAAAAGCAGCGCAAAAGTTCAACAATTGTTTCCGAGTTTCACTGATTAAGCTATGATACCATATTGCCTTTAACGGAGGAGAAAAGGTGGATAGTTATTTAGATTCTGCCCCACAAAACACTTGTCACGCAACATGTAGAAGAATGTCTCAGTGATTGAAAACTCTTTAGAATAAGAGAGTAGATTTAGTGGGTTTAGATAAAAAACAGAACAGAACAAGCTATGGCAGGCCACAAGAAAAAACAGTAGTCCTTTCTGCTACTACTACTACTACTTAGTTTCTTTTTTCGTAAATGCAAACAAAGAAAGAAGCACCCTCTAGGTACAAATCCACTGCAGCGGGAACAATCTGTTTACACAATTTGTTTAGAGAAAGCTTACACAAAGCTTCAACCTTGGGGGGGGGAAGAGAAAATACTAAATAAATAACCAGTAACGTCTGGCCCTTTACTTTGAAACATTCATTAATGGGTTCTCATTCTCAGTAGAGGTGTTTCAATTGAAACAAATTTTATACATAGTCAGTTATCTACCTACTGATCTGATTTTTAGCGATGCCACTTGTGCTTTTCAGGTGTGAAAAGGAGGAACCAGCACCTGCCAGCAGATCTCTCAGTGTACATGCCATGAGTGTGAGGTTTCCAATTGAAAGTTTAAATTTGTCCTCACTAAAAAAAAAAGTGTCCAGTAGTCCCCGAAACGATTACCTTATTGCCGGTGACGGTCGCGCGAAATTTTGAAAGAGGAAGCTGGTTAAACAGGACCAAGTTCCGCAGAGAGGAACCCCCACCGGTTTCTCAACTGAAACCACTTCCTTGTGTTACTTTGATAATAGATGCAGGATCACTCTAAGCCCAAAACAAAGCTCGAGTTCTCTTTGCCCCTCAGAAAAGAAAAGCTAGCGGGCGGGCAGAGAGTAGCAGGTGGAGCTGAGCAAATAATGTACTTTGAACACGAACATGCATAAGAAAGGATGAGGGAGTGTCTGTTGCAAACGAAAAGGGGCCAAGAGAGAGAGGAGGGGTTGGGGGGGGGAATGAAGCCACACATGAAGAATGGAATTTTACTTGTTTTTGTCTTTTTTGCCAGACATTCTTTTTCTGCTTTGGTCTGGACTTACTGTTCTATTTATGTATCGGTCTTATTTCATTTTAATCATTTTTGGAAGTCTTGCCAACTTACAAAATAGATGGTGGCACCAACCATGTGAATGTCAAAACTTTTTACACCTATTTGCAAATGTATTTATTTATTTATTTATCGATCTATCTATGTCTTCATTTATTTGTCATGCATTTTATGGAAGTATTTTGCTCACGTTTTTGTCACAAAAAAGGTAGAAGGTCGGGTGGGGAGCGCCACCTTCACGGTGTGCGACCAAACAACCCAGTTTGGATTGGACTGAAATATGATGCCACATTATAGTGTCATTATATTGTGTTGTAGCAGCTGAAAATCAACACACAGCCCGCTTCACAAGCAGACATAAGCACAGACATATACAAGAGTGGTTTTCTTTATGAACTACAAGTATACCAGTGAATAGCAGTGGGCACTGGCAGAAATACAGCCCGACATGAATGAATGATTCTCAGATAAGCCCCTGTAAAACATTGGTTTATCATTAACAATACGTGCTACTCCTCCGTCTCGCTACGCTGGCTTCTCATTCGGGACAATCGGTCGGCTCATATATCTCAATATTTGTCAAGTACTTTGAGTTATGTAGCGGAAGTCATCAAATGCGACCGTCTCGACCCCAGTTGCACTTTGGCGTCGGTTCGGACGAGGAACTCCAGTGCGCTAACAGGTTCAACCAAGCGAAGACTGCAAACAAAACTGCTTAATGTCAGCATGTCAACCTTGACTCTGTAAGCACGCTGTCAGGCTTATGTGAGTATTGAGAACCAAGGCTGGCACTACAGAGCTCCGCCTCACATAACAGCCTGAAGTCAAGAGAGACCAGCCTCGGCTGCAGTCTCCCTGTCTGGCACAGAGTTCTTAATAATTCACAAACTACTGCAAACATAAATGCGTTTTCTGATCATCATCATTATCATTCCTTTTTAAAACCGGCACTCCTCTGCTCCAGATTTGGGTTTCTCTGGTCTCCTTTTGAGCTGGAATTAAAGGAAAATCATCAGCAGTCTGAGCAACCGTTTGTTATACGTTGTTAGTCCTAAAAATTGGTAGCCAGAGAGAGTGGCCGTGATTGTACTGCTTAGGGAGGATTGCAGTCGAAATCACTTTCATCAGCGTCATAAAAGTGTATCGTCGACACAGCTTAAGATTGGTTTGCTATTTTTATTTGTTGTTGTTGTTTTTTTTTTAAATAGTGGCAAATACGTTTTGTCAATATTTTTGCACATCTGCGCAATCTGGTTGCATCACATCCAAGAGGGATTTTAAGGCTTAATCGATCTACCCAAAAGTGCTGCCTCCTAATCTGAACAGTTTTCACAACATGTTCGTCGACACGATCCCTTTTCTTGCCGCCCTGGAATTGCACGGTAAATTTTCCCATCAAGCCAAAAAAAGAATTTTGTTTAACTTCAAAGACAAGTGAGTGTCAACCTTGATGTTATGTGTTGTTGTTGTTTTTTTTTTTTTGAAGAGGAACAAAAGATCAGACGTACCCATTTAAAAAAACAAAAAAAACAAACACCAGTTGAGTGCGAACAATCTGTCAATCTCATTGTCAGGATTAGGATAAATCTGTGTTAATCAACCCAAGATATACCCTCTCATTGACTTAAACCATCACTAAAACTGTACTACGCCTTTGCAAAGTAAAATCTCTTTGAGATCTGTGGTATTACACAACCTGATCCGCTATACAGTGGACGGCGAGGACACACTTTGTGCCCCCTCCCACCCATCCTGGCCTCCGAGCGGGCTTCTTAGAACGCACCAGGAAAGTGAGACACATCTGCCGTGTCAAGAGGCCGCATGTCTCGGAGGCCGCACGCACGCTCGTGAACTTTGCAGCGAGAGCGTGATGACGCTGGGTGCTTTTGCTCAACGCAGGGTCGGAGTCAGGTTCACCTCACATGTATTTTTTTTTTTTTTTTTTAGAACGGAAGAAGCAAAAGCAAAGGTGTTTCCGTGGGACATTGTGTTGCATTAAGAAAGACTCAATGGGATCTTGATCTGTTTGCGGCTGAGGGGCCTCCCGAAATGTTTCCATTGAAAGAACCCTCCCACCGTCTCCCTAGTCGCCCATTCATGCCATTTTCTGCACCCACCATTACTTCTCTTTGTATCTCCATACCTATCACATGTGTCTACCCCTTATATAATCACCCCTTTCTCCTTTTATCCCCCCCTACCCCCGTCCGTGTTTTATACACTCTGTTCTTCCACGCAGATGTTGTATACGTTTGTATACGCGGTAGGCCTGTCTCTGTCTCCATTGTATGACCAACATATCTATGTAGCATCCACTATCTTTTACTGACACTGTAGTCATCATTCAACTCGTCTCTCTTCATTATTGCTAATCCCTTCTCCGCAGTTAGAATTGTGCGACTATACTCTCTCTTATCTCATGGCCATGCTTCTCTCCTCTCCCGCCCCACCCTGCCACACCCCGCCCATCAACACTCTTCACTTTACCAACCTCTGCTCCGCGTAGCCAATTTTTTTTTCTTTTTTTTTTTTCAGGGTTTTGTTTCTTTGGTTGTTTGTTTGTTTTTCATTCTGGAGTAAATTGTGATATTTTAAATCAAATGAGAGGAGGAGGTGTGTCAGGGAGGGTGGGTCAATAAAACTGTTGAAACTACTGATTTCCACAGCCAAGCAGAGAAGTATCTGTAGTATAATTGCAAAATCAGGAGAAGTGCACTATTATGACAATGATTACTATTGCCTGTGAGAATATTGACCAATAAACAACAACAGAAATATATTGTGGGGTCTTTGTGATCTCTTCCTTTTCATAAAAAGCATGCATGGCAATGTTGGCAATACGTTAAAAACAATACACGATAAGAACAATAAACAATGCATGACATGTACTCTCTCATGTACTAATGTCAATGAGTACATGAGAGAAAGTACAGCACATCTGAGATGTTTTGGAGATGAAGTCAGAGAGACCAGACTGACATTCTAGACATGTACACACCTGATTTATTTCCGAACTAAAAGGTTTTTCATTTCATATACTGAACTTAAAGTTCCTGATTTGTGAGGTTGAAGTTAGGTCAACAGCTGGAAAACTTGAGATCACCCGTAGCTCCTTAATAAACACACAAGCTCTGAACACATTTTTGTGTCAACCCTTAAAATTTACAAAATATGTGAGTTGTAATTGTGAGTTTTTCCACTTTACAACACAGCACAAAACTTTAGTGCGTCTGTCAACAGTGGACCTGAACTAATTTAAAAAAAAAAAAAAACATAAAAAAAACATTATGCTGTTTTATTTTTTTACTCCCTTCGTTTTAAAGAATGCAGTTTGTGTCAAAATGATTTGATCATTCAATGACGTGTTTGGTTACAAAAGCACTAAATGGCTTGGGGCCAAAACATACAGTGTGCCTCATCTAGTTCATAATAAAGTGTCATCAAAACCGTGATTTTCAGTGACTGTTCAGATGCTCACAACGTAACTTTTTTTTTTCATGATGGAAATTTCTAGGTAGGGGTGGTCTTTTGTTTTGTCGAGATTTTTTTTTTTTTTTTTTTTTTTTTTAGGGGGGGGGGGTTAAAACGTTTCTTCTACTAGCATCATGATGTGGGCATTTGAGAACCTACAAACTAGGAACACAATAAAAATGCATAACTTCTCAACTTCTCCGCTGACCTAGTTACCCGACAGAGTTGAACTTTTTGTTTCTCTTAAAAAGTGACGAGTCCGAAGTGGGCGTGTGCCTACTGTTCTTCGTAAAGGAGACGGTGGAATTGAAGAGCTCTGACTCTGAGACCCTCGCAATGTTGTACATTTCGCGCAACAGAGACAGATAAGCCTCGCCGTACTCGGGACTCACCACATTCCACCGCCTTCTTTCAGTTTACGGCAACTGCGATAAAAGGTATGCTCGAAAGTCGACGCCCACATTTTACGCAACACTTTGAGGCCGTGTCGTTTCCAAGTGCTCGGAGGAGTGCCTCATCTTCTCATTCTCACACTATCTTCGCGAGGGCCGGTCCCTTAAGCAGTGATTGCCTGGTTGGTCGAAGGAAGGCAACACTTTGCGCCGTGTTGCAGGGCTCGAGAAAAAGGGAGGGGTTCAAACAAGCGTTCTCACATCAACATTCGCATCGAGGTAGGGCTTCGGGAAATTGCTCAGGTACGATTTTGCGGTCATTACAACAGTTACTCGTTTTTATGTTGCTTCTGTTTCTCTCATTTGCTCTTCCTCTTGCCCCTCTTGCCCCCCTCGTAACGCCCGCGGTGGGAAGATGGGCGCTGCTCATGAATGGGGCCACTTGTCTGTGGAACAGTGATATTACTGTAGGCTTCGATGCAGATTCGCTACTACAGCGTACACTTTTCTACTCATGTACAATAATTGCTTTGCGCCGCCGAAATGTCGGATTCGCGTTGGGGTTTTTTTGTGTGTGTGTGGCGGCGCGCTCACGCGTTCCAAGCGAAACGTGAACGCGGCGATGTTGGTGATGGAGGAGCATCGCTAAGAGAAAGTATTTCCTCAAACTGGTTTAGACTGAGTCACTGAGCCGCAGATAAATGTCAGAATGTACACATTTTTATGTAAGCTGACGTTACAAACACATACGAATGTTTTTTTGTTTTGTTTTTTTTGGGTGGGGGGTAAAAAAAAAAAAAATCGCATCGACACTCAAACGACAACATTATATAACTTGGCTCGCATATCCGGCGGTGCGTACTTCGAAGACGTAGCTGATTTGCTTGAATAAATGTCATTGCCGTTATGGAATATCCACTTCATATTGCCGTTGTCATTCGAGGAACGATAAATCTCCATGGCAATGCATGCACGCCACCTCCTGTTATCGCGCGGTGACGCGCATCTCTTCCCGCCCTTAATCGTGCGCTCGCCCTCAGAGCACTGTCACTTGAACACATCTGCGGTTTGATTGCCACTTTGCCCCCCTCACTGCCCGGCAGGTCGGACCGGTTTGACCACGGAGTCTCGTCGCCTTGTAGTCAAACGTGAAGTTGTTGTTTTCTTTTGCAAGCAGTGCCGTTTTACCTTCGCCAGCTCTATACCCCTGTTGTGTTCAAGGTACCGAATTTAAAAGGCAGTATTGTCGATACCCGTACCTTATACAAAAGCTTCCTGTGTGAAGCGGGGAGGAGGGAATTTTAAAGATGGTCGCTTCAAACGAAGTCCACAGTGACACAGTACCACAGATTTTTCGCTTTACTCAGCGGTGGCTAAAGTTAGTAGTACGTTGTTTCCATTGTTTATTTTATTTTTTTTAAGTAAATCTTTAATTGAACCACCCGTTAGAGCTAATGAACGTTAGCTGTATGTAACAAGTAATCGTTTTGTATTACAAACCATAAAATAGTTATCATCATGAGTTTAGGGTCGTTTTCTTTTGCAATAAACATGCTAGGCCCAATTCACTTTTGTACACAAAAGAGCCCAAATTACTTTGATCTTATCAGTACCTTATCACGAGTTTCGCTCCTGTGACGGACGTGTCTGCCAGCAGTCGTCCGACACGAGGCATCTTCATTTGTTCCCAGATGTTATAGCCACTGTCATGGAAACAAACAAAGTATACTTCATTTTTAACAATGAATTAGTTTTGTCTGAATCTGGTGTAGAGTGATTCAATCAGATATAAGATGCACATTTGTGATTATCTTCTCGATAAGAAGGAAATCGTTACTGCACGAAAACGCTCACGATGAGTGTGTGGATTGCCTGGAAGTGCAAGTGTGTTATTATATCTGAAAAGAATACTTACAGTTGAGTCTCTTCACGTGTCTTTTTCTCAGTCTGCCAGAAGTTCAGACATCTATGGAGCCTGCTGCAGAAAATGAGCAACTTATACCAAAACAATTCTACCTGTTCGTGCAGCCTTAGAATGCGATGATGCACATTTTCAATTGTTGGGTATTATATCCCCTAAAATGATATTTTGCATCGGGTATATATTTGTTTTTGCACCTCATTTTGAGGTCCGAACAAGTCGAGGAAATGCACACTTGGCAGATCAACTACTTTCACCCCCTTTTGGTTTTTTTTTCTCCTCTCTCTTGGCATTTAGTCCTGCCTACATACGAGGGTCCAAAAAATAAATCTGCAAGAGTTGACAAATACGCAACAATAGAGGCAACAGCCAACAGAGATGACCGAGCTCTGTGTGCAGAAACAAGGAATTATATTTGACCTACTTTCTATAGGATGTGTGACCTGATGTCCCCAAGGGTTTTTTTTTTCTCATCACAAACAGCTGTCCACTGGAATCCGTTCAGCAGAAGCAGACTTCAGATTGGCTGTTTTTCGGTTTTCTTCCGCGCCCTCTTTCTCTGTCCATTTACAAGGAACGAGAGAAATCAAGATTTTGGGCTCAACAGTTCTGGTTCCGTTCTGTCATTTATTGCCTCGTTCAGACAGTAACATGGAGCTGCACAGCTCTGGCTAAACATCTACTTTAGTTTGAATCCTGCAGTGCCAGTTCATACTTCTGGCTACTTGGTGGCTTTGGCAACACCCTCTCTTTCTCTGCTTCCGATTGATCAGATTAATGATTGTTCCTCTTCAACTGTTTCAAGAGGCAGACGACACGGATGCTTCAAATCCACTTCTCTCAACACATGACAGTGTCCGATGCCCACTAGAACAAAGTGTTGTCATATCACTGTTACACTGAAGTTTAATTAATCTGCTTATTTTCTTTTAATAATGATCAGTTAATGGTTTAATGTGCGGCTTTCACTGGCTACTAATAAACAGCTAAGTTGTAAAAGGAAGGAAGCCGTCTTTCCTGTAGTCTACCTCACTGTTGACAGAGCAGACGGTCCTTGTTTTAAAACCAAGTCAAACCAATCTATTTTAGAGAGCGTATTTTGAAAGTTTTTATCATTTGATGCATATTTGGTCTTAGTTTGTGATGTACTACTAAATATTACAATAAGTATAAAATAATTCAACGGTGGGATCGTTCTTCCAGGTTTGCTTTGCGTCATGCCTCACATTTGAAAAACGTTCGGAATGACCTTGGTTGAAACCTCCAGCCTGAAGACCTCCGCTTCACGTGTCCGGTTTTGCTCGTTTTTGAAACTAGCTTTAGACAACCACCGTCAATTATCATGATCCCTGTTTACCTGACACAACTCTCAGCGCAGCTCGTGTTTCCTGCACGCTCCGGTTCCTTTATCTTGCTCCACCTTGCCTTGTAGGCAGGCAGTAGCAGTGGCAGCAGTTGAAGGAATGTTATTTGTTCACATTCTGCACACAAGTTGGACTGTACGGCCATGGCAACAAGTAACCTCAAACCTACAGCAGGAGTTTGTTCCAGTCATTGTTCTTTTGATTTATTCCTCAGCCTCACCTAAGACAAAATGATAAAAAGATGTTAGAACGCCTAACGCTAATAGCAACATTAGAAGTTGTTGCTAGTCATTTGCAACCTTTCCTTCTTTGTGTTGTTACAGACATGTCATCACTTGTTGCTTCCCTAAAAATATAATTTGTCCTCTGTATCCATCCAGTTGACGGAAGCAGGATAATTTGCATTTACACTTTTCTGTGAGCTTTCAAAACATTCACTTCACATTGATTTGGAAACTATGTTTTACATGGGATGGCCATCATTTAAAAACATGGCAAAGTTCTAAAAGATATACTATTAAAAGTGTCTTCCCAATAATTTCACACTCATGACCTGGTTTCATGAACAAACTCATTAAGCAAAGGTTACTTTCAGCTTAGGAAGCGCTAATCAATTAAACACAAGCTTTTTTTTTTGCTTTGTAGCCCTACTTCCTGTGTTAATGAATTCATATTATGTGTGCGCTCTTTTACTGGTACCCACCCATATTGACCTTTTACGTACAAATAAGCCAAGTGATGTTAGCCTGGTTGGGTCCTGTATTCCCCAAATGACTTTATTTTAATGGAATGATGAACATACAGCAAACTGTTGTCAGTAAATATAAACATAGACACAAACTTCTAAAAGGGGGTTTTAAACATCTTTTTTGCTAGGTGTTATTTTTTTTAGCACCGTTCTGTCCCTCAGACACAAGTCCACCAAATATCTGCAGATATGTACTGCTTACTTGCTAATCTCCGCCTCTGCTACTCATTTCGGCTGGAAGGTATTGTGTGTGTGTGTATGGTGAGTGAGAGGATTTGACCGTCGGGGCATTTTTGGCCCAGTGTCCTCAGCGCTGAATGAGGACAACAACATTCCAGTGACACATTAATTGAGTGGTGTCACACCGACTGCAGCGTTCATAAAGGTGGCAAACACTGAGAACCACGCTGGCTCTTAAGTGGCAGCTGCTGTGCAGTTTATTCCACGATGGCTGAAAAAATATAAAGCGTACATTTTCATTGACTTTGAAAGACATTGTTGTAGCAGTTAGCTACTACGTAGATTCTCCCCTGCTTCCTGCTACAGTCCAAAAACCTACATTGTCCGTCGGTGTGTGTGTGTGTGTGTGAATGGTTGTTTGTCTATGTGGCCCTGCGATGACCTGGCGACTTGTCCAGGGTGCTGCCCTGCCTTCGCCCTATGAGCACTGGGATCGGCTCCAGCAGACCCCTGCAATCCTGAGTGCAGGAAGGAAGCGGGTGTAGAAGATGGATTGTTGTAGCAACAGGTATCACCAGTCATTCTTAGCAACACCGGGCTTTACATGTGTGTCCACACAGCGATGGCGGAGGCCCACCAGGCTGTGGCGTTTCAGTTCACCATCACACCAGAGGGCATCGACCTGCGGCTCTCCTACCAGGCCCTCAACCAGATCTACCTGTCCGGAGTGCGATCGTGGAAGAAGCGCGTCAGCCGCATGAGGGTAAGGCTCCTTTTTTTTCTCCCCCAGTTGCGTCTCCGCTCGGAGCCAACGTGAAATGGGCAGAACAGGAAGGAAGGTGCACCCTGGCGCAAAAGGAAACGGATCGAGGCAGAGGGTCGAGTTCCAGTCGGCGGCCTCTCTTTAATCTATAAACAGGCACAGGTCGATACATGGTTGATCCAGTGAAAGGTTGAATGGTCAAAGGCTGGACCGCAGGCTCGCTCACGGGGGAAACGAAGACAATCTGGCAAAGGGGGGGATGCAGTGCGGCAGGGTTTAGGTGATGTGAGAGAAACAAGACACAGGTGAAACACGTCAGGTCATTACCAACAGGTGGAACTAATGGAGGACAGGAAGCAAAACTAAAGGCACCAACAACAGGGAAAACAGATTTCAAAATAAAGCTGGAAATGCATAAGAACCTTACCCAATGTTGGAAACCTTTTTGTATATGGAAAAAACGTATACAAAAAGGATTTTACTCCCTTGACGTGGCTCTGATGTAATCAGTGTATATAATCCAGATTTTTTTTTTTTTTTTTATTTACTGCAACTTTGTTAGAGCTGTGCTGTGTGGATTTTTGTTTGCATGTTTGTTAATGAAAAATCAATACAACATAATAATAAAAAAAGGCTTTTACTTTGAAGGTACAAGTATAGGACAGTTTGGATGAGGAGGTTGGGTGTTTTTTTTGTGAGCAGGCTCCTTTATTACAGGGTGTACCTTCCAAGTGTGTTAAGTGAAGCGTGCCCAGCCTTTTTCTGAACATGCATTTGTTGCCTCAGGGCGGACGAGCACCCTTGACTACCTGCTATTGTACACATCCCCTGCCGTGCGAGGCCTTATATGCCTTGCATTCTGGCCTGCACGGCACTATGATGCGGCAAAAATGTTTCGGCGTTTCAAAAGATTGATGCTGGTTTCTGCATTGTTGTTTTTTTCTCCTCGGGCCTCTTCAGTCGGTCCCACGGTGGCTCCTGATTTCGCTCAGTTTGTCTCTTAATCTTCCCTCTCCTGTGGCCACAGA
The DNA here is from genome assembly GCA_009823395.1 of Thamnaconus septentrionalis. Lineage (NCBI taxonomy): Eukaryota > Metazoa > Chordata > Actinopteri > Tetraodontiformes > Monacanthidae > Thamnaconus > Thamnaconus septentrionalis. The sequence continues at coordinate 3,283,765 of CM020515.1, read as the reverse complement.
ACAGTTTGATCAAGGGCGTGTACCCAGCCAGCCCTTCCTCCTGGCTCTTTGTGGTGATTGCAATCCTGGCCACCATGTACATGAGCTCAGATCCCAGCATGGGCCTCATCACCAAGATCCAGGAACACCTGCCGTTAAGGTACACTCCACACACTCGCACTGAATTGTCTCCGTTTTGAGTCTTTGTGGGACTGTAGGACTGGCTGCTGAACTTTGATGCGTTCGTTGCACCGACCGAAATGCTCCGATCCGGTTTGTCAAAATGTCAAAAAAAATCAACGAGCGTCTTCCTGTGCCAAAGTCTGATGTCAAAGGAAGTAAATCTTAGCGCAGGGGTGGCCCAACCTTTTGACTGCTGGGGCCACAATGGCCTCTAAAATTTGACAGAGTAGCCGGAACAGGAGCAGATTGGATGGAGTGTTTTGGTGAGCCACCTCACAGGAGAAAAAAAGTCTCTCATGGGATGTGTAGAAAACATCTACAACATGAACAAAAGCAGTACTACGTAATTTGTGTCCCCACGGCATTTAGCTCTTCATCGAAATGACTCTTAAAACACTGAAAAAATGGATGAAATACAGCTATCTGATGACTTACTTAATATTGATATAATTTCTTCCAAGTTCGATGGGCCAGATTAAAAAGCTTAACCGGCCGCATATGGCCCCCCGGCCCATAGTTTGCCCATCCATGCCTGTTTTAGCGTCTTTGAGGTAAAAATATTTTGGAATACGTGTGCCGAAATCTAAAGAAATCTCTGCTTTTAAATTGCCTCTTTGGGGATGAATAAAGTTCTTTTGAATTGAATTGAATTGAATTGAAAGTCATTTGAGACTAAAGACATTTGCAAACTTTTGCAAACTTTTGCTTACATTGGAATGAAATTTAGCATCATGCCATAGACATTTTCAAGTGTGATTCCATTTCATTAAGGTGATAAAGCAAAATGCAACATTTGTGCCAAAAGACTGGAAGACAAGACAAGACAAGACTTGAAACATCTGATATTAAAAAAAAGTGTAGTTCTGGAAGCAGTATCGAAACCAAGGTGTCAATATTCTCACCCTGTCATAAAAAATGTGAATGACCACCAGCGCGAATAGACGGTGCAGCCTCAGTGCTCTTTTGTGCAACCGGAAATATCAAACCTCAATAACCTACTTTCTTTTTTTTCTTTTTTTTTAAACCACGGCTCCAATAAACTTGCAGCTCGTCTTTAATCAGCCATCCAAAGCGTGCCACCCAGTCAGGCTAAAAATCATTCAAGCTCATCCAAACAGAAAATAATCCCTTTCTATTTAAAGCCACGTCGCTGCCTACCTGCCATCACCGTAGGTGTGGTTTTCTTGCGCTTGAACTTTCCCCCACTTCCCTACTTGTTTGGTTACCAACTGCGACTTTATATGTACAATATTACAACTGAGTCACTTTTCACCTCTCGGGGTGCACCCGCTCACTCGCCCAAGGTGAGTCACGCTGTGCCTTTCAAAACACGGCGAGATTGATGAGCGCGAGCGCCGCCGCGTTCCCGCCTCAACACGCTCGAAAGGGTTTGGCCGACACAGATGCCAACGTCTCCCAGGTTCACTTGGATTCAGTGCAATCTTGATGTTGTGTCAGTAAATGTTAAAGATAAAAGTCTTGGTTTTTTTTTGTTTGTTTGTTTTTTGTTTTGTTTTTTTACCTTGTTTTGATGAGCCTCGGCTTTATTGTTTTCAGTTTTTATTTTGAAAATCCAAATTTGACGAGGCTTCCCTAACTGCTATTAAACAATTAATTAACATAAAATAACAGAAAGAAAATTTCTGGGAACAAAATGATTAAAACACAGAAAGGAAAACCAGTGACTTATTGGAAAAGGAGTGAAGAAGCATAGCTCGTTAGCTCCAAATACCTTTATAAGCCAGCGCCACTTCATGATGCGTTTTATTACCACCTGCTCTCAAAGTCTCTGTTTATCTTTGTCTCGATCCAAACCGCCTGGCCGGGCAAACAGTGTTGTCATGCTGTTGGTACGTTGTCATTGACGCCAAATGTCAACTGTGTCTGAAATCCACCCACTTGCTCCCTGTATAGGAGGATCTACAAAGCTACAGTAACTGCAGTGTACAGTGTGCAGTGCACTCATTAGCCAAACGGAAAAAAACAAACTTTCAACCACTCCTTTTGGCGCCCTTACTAACATCATCTTGTTCCATCAGCAGATGGTAGTAAATTAATACATCAAAAAATTAATTCACACCAACATATGCATTTTTTTTCATTAAATTAATTCATTAAATTAAAATTCTTAAAAGAAAACGCTCGGCTTCTTTCACCTATTCGACGTTTGGATCAGCATCATCACAATGCATGATGGGATATATTGCTATGATATATTACGCTGCTTTTACCGATGCATTGTGTAATATATTAAGAGGACTATATGCTGAATACCAATGTTCACTCAGAATTCAGACACCATGTTTTCGGGGGCCCCAGTTCTGGTCCCACACACACCTGCCACATTCCATCCTGATTGTAAAAGGGAAGCTGATGTCCAGTGGGCTGTAAGTGGTGTCATTCTGTCTGACTCGCACAGCCACTGGAGACGAGAAGCCAGCAGCCCAGAAACGCCTCCCCTAAAATGACAGATTCAGTTTGATGAGCACTAGCCTGCAAATTAAACACATTTAAACTGATATGGGCCATTTACTTATATTTATTGTCCGTGTGTATTTCCTGTCCTATTGCCAGGTTTCTTACTCTGGGTCGTTTTAATGTCCTTTTTTTTTTTTTTTTTTTTTTTTATTACCCTAAAGTCATTCGGTTGCGTCAAGGATGTTGTTTTGCAAGTCTTTAATTCTGTACCAAATTTTTTTTTTGGCTATCATAAAGACATGAACACACATTACACCTTCACTCTTGTATATATGCTTTTTTCCTTATGCCAACATTTTCGAAAGTGCAGTGTTTGCCTTCCTTTCATAGATTTCCTCTTCTGGTTGTAGTTCTCCTCCTTTGTTTCATCCATGAAGACCCTTTTGACCACCAAAGCAGCACATCACCAAATGATTTATCTTGTTTATGTGCTGCTTCTGGGCATAAAAAATACCATTACACCGATAATTGTCTCTATGATATACGTTGTGCAGCAGTCAGCTGTGAGCATCTCTCTTAAGTGATGGTGTGAGTCACAAAATGCGTCAACATCTCCTGTTTAACTACCCGGTATTTATATATACATGGATGGATCAAGACTTCATTACTTTAGGAAGCATGACTATGATGTCATACACCATCAGTCAGTTAAAGTCAGTCAAAAATGTTGTTCAAGTTCCACTCCAGGTTGGCACAACATTGATATTCTGATGTCAAACGACGATTCCTGGTCCAAGGTGTGCTGATATTGCCACAACACATTGTTGACTTCCTTCTTTCCACTTTCTTATAAATTATATTTTACCCCCATTTGTACGTCACTTCGATCGCTGTGACTGTCTGCGTAAAGTCTTTCCAACACTAAGAGCCACGGCCTGTGGTCCTTCCCTCCGTGCAGCCTCCACATCTCGCTCAGTGCCCAGGGCCAGACCATGCTGTCGGCGCTGGTCTTCAGCACTCTGCTGTGGCTCTCCCTCATCCTGGCGCTGCGCTTCTGCCTCAAGCTGCTGCTCTCCTACCACCAGTGGATGTTTGAGCAGCACGGCAGGATCTCCAACACCACTAAAGTCTGGGTGGTAAGACCGTTTCCAACTGGCGTCACAGCACCCTCTGGTGGCTGCGCTGCGGAGGTCGCTTTTGGCGACTTTCGGATTATTATTATTATTATTATTATTTTATATATAATTCTCCGTCTTCTAATGCGGTTGGTGTGGTTGGATCTCTTCACTCAGAGTCTGCTTCGGTTGCTGTCGAGCAGGAAGCCTCTGCTGTACAGTTACCAAACGTCTTTACCCCACCTGCCGGTTCCAGCCATCAGTGACACAGTCAGCAGAGTAAGTGGACATCAAAATACCGTCGTTGCTCACGTGATAGCATATGCACTGCAAATCACTGAATCTCAGTTGTTGGTAAACCCGCATAACAGACGTTTGTAAGAGTTGAACGAGGGCCGAAGTGAATTTTGACAACTGCCGTTTCCTCTTTCAATTTCAGTACTTGATGTCAGTGCGCCCCCTATTGACCGATTCCGAGTACAAACGGATGTCAGAACTGGCCAAAGACTTCGAGTCAAACCTGGGGAACCGATTGCAGCGTTACCTGAAACTCAAAGCTCTCTGGGCTACTAACTACGTAAGTCTCTGTAGTTGTGCTAGCTACAGCTAAAGCCTCCAGTCTGTCAGTTGGCTAACAGAGGAAGCCATTGGCAGCAATTCACACAACATAAACTGTATTTTCTGGACTACAAGTCGCACTTTTTTCGTAGTTTGGCTGCTCATGCGACTTTTACTCAGGTGCGATTTATATATATATATTAAAAAAATAAATAATTATATAAGATACATTTATAATTCACATGTTCCGATGTTCTCTGCTTAAATGTTAATTCACACTGACCGACACGACCAAGGAGTAAACATTACCGACAGCCACGTGAGGGCGCTCTAGGCTTGTGGCAACGACCGGTGCCACTCCAGTACCACTGAAAATTATTTTAAATATAAACTTAAAGACAACTGCGAACCAACCTGGATTTTGTAAAAATATATAGTATAAATGCAACTTATATTCCAGTGCGACGTGTATATTTTGTCTCTCTTCTACATGACGCATTTTTTTTTTTTGACTGATGCGACAGATACAACTTATATTTTTACTTAAGTTTTGTAGGAATTGTCCCAAAATGTGCCTGTTGCTATTTTTTGGATGATGCTATTTCCTGATTCCATCAGGAAAAAAAATTGTTTTAAAAAATTAATTGATTGATTGAATTAAGGCCCTGCGATGAACTGGCGACTTGTCCAGGGTGTACCCTGCCTTCGCCCTAAGACAGCTGGGATAGGCTCCAGCAGACCCCCGTGACCCTGAATAGGAATAAGCGGGCATAGAAGATGAATGAATGAATGAATGTTTGAATTAAATTGATTTAATCTCTAAACATGAGAGTGACAGGCTGCTGTTGAGCAAGTCTTTAACTCAACAATATGTCCTTTTATATGACACCAAATGTGGAAGCGCACGTCCCACACACACACAAAACGTTCCATTGTTGGTGTGCTGCATGCTAAATTTACGACTTCTTCTTCTGAGCAGTGGCTTGCAAGTGTGCCTCAGAATATCATACAGAGCTAATTTTTCTGCTGCAGACCAAATGGCTATATTGGGTGATCTTTTTTTTTCTTCTTCTTCCTCACGAGGTGCACAGTTTCACAACTGCACTGACGTGTCTTCAGACTGTTGCAGGAAGGGGCTTCAGACAAGGCAGATGAGATTAGACAGTTATCTTCTCTCTGGATCGCGTTCTCTCCGGTGTGTTTGTGTGTGTGTTAGGTTGCTCAAGCCAAATACCGAGTCAGCCACGATTATGTATGAACACATCAGGACAAGAAAAACTTGCATAAATATTGCTGCTATAACGTCATTATACAATATATCTTGCAAAATGACAATGAAAGCTATCAATCCATTGGTGTCCATTGGCTTCCAGATATTTATGTGTATGGCCAACTACTGCTTGGGTAACGTTGGTCAAAGTGTCCAATGGGATCGCTGCACGTGCATTTTCAATTTCTTGTCTAAAAGCCACCAATGAAGTCGTAGTTGTACTTACACAAATTAAATATTTATGCAAGCTTTTCTTTTCCTGTTGTATGTACACATTATTTTGGTTGACTATGTGTGTATTTATATATATATCCAGTATACAGTAGACCACTGAGGAATGTTGTCATCCCACTTGGTAACGCCAGGAAGTCGGTTTCAGTTTGCCAATGTTTATTTAAGTAGCTTTAGTGATTGTTTGCTGGTGTTCCCCTCGCACTGCCTGACAGGCTCACAGCCCACTCAGGCCACACTTCCAGAATGTGTCGCCTCTGTTTACAAACTGAAAACAGCTTATGTTTTTCCGACTGTCTTCCGTGCTCTCAGCTAAAGACAGGAAACCTTGCGCTGTCTGTGCCCAGGACCTCAGGCGAACGATGAAAGTTTAAAATTCCGGGATTCGTCACACTTCTGTCCAACTATTTTTTTTTTTTTTTTTTTTTTTTGTGATAAAAGTGTACGGGAAGGAGTCGTATGTGCTGTCGTGTTTCATCTTTTTACAAATGCAACTTGTCATCTTTGGACTTTAGGTGAGTGACTGGTGGGAAGAATACATTTACTTGAGGAGCCGCAGCCCCATCATGGTCAACAGTAACTACTACGGCATGGTAAACCACCTGCACGGCTTGGCAGTTGCATGAACAAAACCTTTTTTTTTTTTTTTTTTTTTCACCTAAAGCTGACGGACAGCCTAAATTTCACTTTTGCCTTTTTTTTTTTTTTTTTTGATTTTACACCTGTTGCATTTGCTGGTATCTTTGTGGTTTTAAGCCTTTTTGTTCTGACACTAAATCCTGCATGTGTTCGTGGGCTTTTTTTTTTGTCTTTGTGTGTTCTAGGACTTCCTGTATGTGACGCCCACCTCGGTGCAAGCAGCCAGGGCAGGAAACACCGTCACTGCTCTGCTTCTTTATCGGCGCAAGGTCAATCGAGAGGAACTGAAACCAGTAAGACGACATAGACCGGATTATTTATTGTCTTCAAAGTCTGTCTGTCTGTCTGTATACATACATACATACATACGTATGTATTTATATATGTGTACGTATGTATGTTTGTATATACAGTTGCAAGAAAAAGTATGTGAACCCTTTGGGATTCCTTGGATTTCTGCATTAATTAGTGTTAAAATATGTTCTGATCTTCATCTAAGTCACATCACTAGACAAACACAGTCTGCTTAAACTAATACCGCACAAAAAAATTATACGTTTTCATGTTTTTATTGAACACAACATGTAAACATTCACAGCGCAGGGTGGAAAAAGTATGTGAACCTTTGGATTTAATAACTGGTTGACCCTCCTTTGGCAGCAATAACCAATAACTGAGTTAACTCGCGATTAATCGCAGATGAATTGCAGTTTTTTTTACCCTGCTCTTTATGTAACTTAACAATATATTTATTGAGTTTCTTATACTCTCGGAAAAAATGGAGAGGACAATAATAATTCCTTTATGGAAATATTTTATTTTTATTTGCATTCCAAAACAATTCCATACTTGAACTGTCCAGATTCTCCAAAAAAAAAACAACAACCTCAAACCTTGAAAATTAACCGCATTCTCTTGTGTTTCTTTGAGTGACTTCCTGTCCAGCTTGACGTGGTTTGAGTAAACGAAACTCTTTTTTTTTTTTTTTTTTTTAGGTGTTAACAGTTAAAGTTAACACTGTCGAAGTTAAAGTGTAAAACATTAATGCTTTAACTTCGACAGCCCTAATATATATATGTGTGTGTATACGTGATTATATATGTACTGTGTGTGTGTATATATACTGTATTTATGCGTGTGTATGCATTTCTTTTGTGAAGTTAATGTTTTAGAAAAACATCACCCAATTTTTAAACACATTAATGGTTGTGTGTTTCTTTGTGTCAGAGTCGTGTTCCGGGCACTGTCATCCCTCTGTGTGCGGCGCAGTGTGAGAGAATGTTTAACACAACACGCATACCAGGAGACGAAACAGGTAACACTGGAGCGGCCCCACCCGCATCTCAACTCAATTTAAAGACGATGTTCTCTCCTCAAGTCAATGGTTATCTGTTATCAAACTGCATAATTCAAGGACTGAATTGGTATCACTAAAGCAAAAAAAAAAAAAAAAACCTATGACTTGGGTGCATGTTGCTTGCATCAACGGGAATGGTTGTATAAAGCTAAACAAACGAGGAATGCTGTGGCAGTGCACTTCTTAATTCATCTACGTTTGTCTCTCAGATGTGCTCCAGCATCAGCTGGACAGCGAATATATCGCCGTCTACCACAAGGGGCGCTATTTTCGCCTGTGGGTCTACCGAGACGGCCGGCTGCTCTCGCCCAGGGAGCTGGAGTTCCAGATGCAGAGGATCTTGGACGACCCTTCGCCACCGCAACCTGGAGAGGAGAAGCTAGGAGCTCTCACTGCTGGAGAAAGGTTGGAGTGTGTGTGTGTGTGAGATGAAAACTATCTGTGCCGCCTGTGTTTCCTGTTTGAGTCAGCGCTGCCAAGTGTGTCTTTTGACTCATTTCACACTATCGACCAAGAGGTCAGACAAGCCAAATCGGTCTCTGATTTACATTTCAAATGTGTTTGAAAGATTAGAAGAGTGAGACAATATTAATAATAACAGCAAATATAATAATCTATTGTTAGCCTAACATAGCCGTGGTGCATGCTGGTAGATTTCAGGGGGCCAGTGCCCATGTACTGCCTCTGGACACAGCCAATCAGAGCCAAGTGAGCTCTCTCAATGGTTACTAGGAGAGCATGTGAAAACACTGTCGTGTAAGCTTGGCTTCAGATATTTTCTACACATAATGGGTCAGACCGTGCTAAGCACCAAACTTCTCATGCACAATGTCCCCAAGCCGCTCAGAAATTGAACTTTGGTGCACGTAAAATATTTCTTTATCCAAGTTATATATAATGGATGCACTGCAGACTCTTTATATTTATGTTCCTGCATCTGTTAAACTGCTTCTCCTGAAAAAGTGAGCTGTCTTTGGCAGTTAATCAACATGACAACAAAACTTATCGCTTTTTTCACCTGTCATTAGAATATAAAGTGGCGTTGACAGAATGAAACAAAAAAAATACGGCGCCTCCGTCTTATCGGATTGTGATCACAAGGTGGCACCAGAGTAGTCGCCATCTGCTCCAAAGTTTCCAACAATATTGCACAAAGTTGTCACGTCATAATCTACTTTTGAATACAACATCCATCATAAATGTCTTAATCAGCCATTATGAAATGAGGGAAAGGTTCGTAGCAAGGGATTGTTGTGGAATGACACATTGCCAGCAGCCAAAAGTTATCACGTACCTTGATTGATTTGCTTGGGATGCTTGGATGTGAAATGCAGTTTGATCAAAATGAAACCGCAACTGTGGATTAGCCAGTATTGTATTCTATTGTACTGCTTGTCAGCATGTCAACGTAACAGTACTTCATGCATAATGTCAAAATGTTATTGTAGCAGTTGTTATATTTTATAATAACAAAACGAATTTCTCCTGGAGATAATAAAGTATCTATCTAACTATCGATCTATCTATCTATCTAATACAACAATAATCTGTGGTCATGCATTATAGTGACCTTATTGACTGCTTATTATTTATTATTTTTTCTTTGCACAATATCTGCAAGTTGAACAGTATATTGGATTTTTTTTTTTTTTACAAGCTGTACAATAGGTTGGTAGCAACCTCTGACGCATTAGCTGATTGCTGAGCCATTTATTTGATAAGATGCAATTAAACAAGTTTACAACCTCCTCCTAAGAAGTGCAAATGTCCTGAAACGTTGTATAACCCTCGCAATGTAATCGATTTATTTATTTACCTCTGGTGTGGTGTGGAGTGGTTAAGATTATAGCCACGCTGGCAGAAACCACCGACCTGGACCGGCGAACTTTGATAAACTAGAAGGGTTAGATGAGAGGCGTTGAATTGGTCTCCTCTGACGGATATCGCACTGGCTAACTTGGTAATGATGACCAAAACTCTGAACCATCCTTTTAAGACATGATGCACTCAATTTGGCCTAATTATTGAAAAGAATTTTAAACTCACTTCCTTTTGTCTTGTTGCTTAGACAGAAGGGTTATTAATGAGATGCGTTCAAGCGACAAACAGCTCTTTGGTGACACAATAGCAAATACGTTGATGGATGTTAATGCTGAGCGTGTCGTCTGAAACTAAAAGGAACATCTGCAGCTTCCTCTTGGGCGAGCCTTTTTGCTCTTGAGACCCTTTGTTTGACGAATGTGCTGTTTATTTGGCAATATATACAACTGTCTTTGAACGAATCTTACTTTTTGCGTGCATGTGACATGAAATTGCTCTGAGCTGAATTGGTTGTGTTTGCGTGTGTTTCCCCTTCCAAAGGATTCCGTGGTCCCACATGAGAAAGCAGTACTTCAGCGCCGGTGTCAACAAACGTTCCCTGGAGACGATCGACAGGGCGGCGTTCTTTGTAACCTTAGACGACGAGGAGCAAGGCATGAGGGGCGACGACCCGGCCGGAAACTTGGACCGCTATGCCAAGTCCCTGCTGCATGGGAAATGTTACGATAGGTAAGTGGGGGGAGGGGTCTGCAGCCATAACCGTCACGCGTACGCTGCTGAAAATAAAGCCAGCGACAAACATTGGGAGAGTGAAACTGTGGTGGCTATGATTATATCTGTCTTCTGTGACTGTAGGGCATAAAAAAATACAATCAAATCGAAAGTAGGACAAAATTCCTTCCATCCTGAGATGGAAAAAATGACTCGCAGGAGACTAAACTTGGGTAATAACAGAACAAAACATTTGAACAGTTGGCTTTAAAGGTCCATTTCATAGTATTTGGCTTGATTTATGATTTTTATATGGGTAAAATCTTAAACTACTGCCCATAAATACATTTATAAAAGTGTAAAATCACATTACATTAACAGTTATTTGGTTTTCCTACCCAAACAATGGTTCTCACATATGTAAGAATATCCATAGATCAATGAGGGTCTTGCTCCCAGTTAGCTGCCGTCTTGCACCATCGTTTATCTAAGGAAGCCTGGTGTGGACAATCCTGCTGCCTGACCGCACGTTCTGCAATTAGGGTGAACGCTCGTTCGTGTCTTCAAATAAACCAACGAAAAAGAGGGTGGACTGGGCGGGGTATCCAGGTTTGGGTGCGCAGGCCACCGTAGTTCACTGGCAAGCTCAGGAGGCGGAGAGAGAGTGAAAGAGCGCGTCAGTCTAAAGTGTAGCCACTTGATGTTGCGGTTTCTTCTTCCAAATCTCCAAATATTAGACACTGGACCTTTAAATCAGTTTTGCATTCATTGGGAGCCACTAATGAATTTTTAATGGGAATGAAAGAGAAGAAAGTTCTCACTTTTAGCATTGACTTTTTATTGAATTTTACATTTGCATTTCAATCAATTTTATTTAGTTGGTTAAATACACCAAAAATGCAAGAACATTGTTGGCACATCTAAGCTTTTCACAGTACATTTCATAGAACTCTCTGTCTCATTGTCCATCAGGTGGTTCGATAAGTCTTTCTCCATTGTGATCTACAAGAATGGGAAGAATGGTCTAAACGCAGAGCACTCCTGGGCTGATGCTCCAACAGTGGCCCATCTGTGGGAGGTGTGTGTTTGTGTCTGCATGTGCTTCATTGATTCGCCACACACACACACACACACACGCTTGCTCTTGCTTGCTACCACATGTTAACCCTTGTCAAAATTGAGAGAATTATGAAAGGATGGTAATTCCTCAGCTGCTTTTCGCCCCCGATCACATCTGTTGCATATTTCTTAAATGCCATAATTGGAGAGTTGCTTCCAAACAGCTGCAAAGAATATGCTGTCACATTCAACATTTCTTTCTTTCTTTTTGTTTCTGTTTTCTATAGTGAAGTTGTGTATTGTTCAGCGAGTGTGTCGACATTTAAGATGTGATAATCTGCACTCAGATGGAGAAGATGACAGAATGAGGCCTCTCTGAAAAAGCGATGTTGAGAAGGCTGAAAAAGACAAATCATAGAATGATGTATTAACGGAACCATGACAACAGAATATTGCCCAGTGAATGTGCCTGGTATTATTCAGCCTCCTCCTCTTTGACCTTGGTAGTAAGTTGGCTATTACATTGAGCCGCGGAGGCAGCTGCTCGGAGAGGGCGGAGCCTCCGATCAGGTTTCACACTTGGGTCCAGTGTTTTCTCTCGTGTCCGTCCGAACCACCGCTGCACAATAATCTATGTACAATGATTTAATGCAAATAAGGCAGGGTTTCCCCTGCCAGTATACTACTCAATACACACACCACCCTCCTCTACCACTACCTCTAATGGTTTTCAAAGAAGGGGCACAAAAGTATTTGGCAGCCACTGATTCTGAAAGTTGTCCCACTTGAAAAGGCGAGTGAGGTCTGTAATGTTCATCATAAGTACACTTCAACTGTGATGGAGAATGTAAAATCCAGGAAATCACATTGTCTGACTTGTAAATAATTTATTTGCATAATAGTGTAGAAAATAAGTATTCGAAAAAGTTCACCTCAATGCTTTGTCATGAAAACCTGGTTGGCAGTGACAGAAGTCAAACGTTTCCATTAGGCCGTCACCAGCTTGGGAGCTTGGTATTTTGGCCCATTCTTCCATGCAGATGTCCTCAAGAGCTGTGATGTTTTGGGACTGTCGCTGGGCAACATGGACTTTCAACTCCCTCCACGAATTCTCTCTTGGATTGAGGTCCAGAGATTGGCTAGGCCACTCCAGCGTTGCCCAATCGGTGTGTTTGGGATCACAGTCATGCTGGACGATCCATCCACGTTTCATACCTCAATGCTCTCACTGATGAAAGGAGGTGTTTGCCCAAAATCTCACGATACATGGCCCCATTCATCCTGCCCTTAATACGGATCAGTCGTCCTGTCCCCTTTGAAGCAGTCCCAAGGCAAAATGTTTCCACCCCCATGCTTTGCTCTCATCTGACCACATGACATTCTCCCAACCCTCCTCTGGATCATCAAGATGGTCTCTGGCAAACTTTAGACGGGCCTGGACATGTGCTGGCCTAAGCATTGACCAGTTCCCCCCGTGAAGTGTTGGGCTGTTTCCTGACCGTTCTTAAGATCATTGGCACCCCACAAGGTGAGCCTCAGGTTGAGGGAGATTGTCAGTGATCTTGTATTTATTGCATTTTCTAATAATTGCTCCAACGGTTGATCTCTTCTCACCAAGCTGCTTGCCTATTGTAGATTTGCTCATCCCAGTCTTGTCCCTGGTGTCCTTAGACAGCCATTGGCCATGGTGGGGAGATATCAGGGTGTGGACAGATGTCTTTTATGCAGTTCAAACAGCTGCCATTAATACAGGTAACGAGTAGAGGATAGAAGAGCTTCTCAATGAAGAAGTAACAGGTGTGTGAGGGCTAGAATTCTTGTGTGTTTGTAGGTTCTAAAGACTTGATTGAATGCTGCTGTTGAGTCAACTGTCCGGTGTCCTGGAATGGTTTCAGGAGCAAGTCTTTTAACGGATATCAGAGTCTCCTGGGATGTAGTAGCCAGCAGACACTGGCTGTGTCTCAATTCAGGGTTTGCATCCTTTAAAGGAAGCGATCTCTGTCGGAAGGCGGGTCCTTCGAAGGCCGCAAAGGACGAACCGAAACCCGCCTCCCTGGTAACCACATGGGACGGTCTAGCCTTCGGTGTATTTCCTGGTTGCGTCACCGCCGTTCCCGACTGCTGGCCAACCCTTGGAAGTGACGTTTTTATAGCATCAAGCTCACCATTGGTTCGCCATCCAACGATAGCTTTGGATGTTCAAATAAGTACCGTAAAAAAACTACGTTAAAAACTGAATATTTTATGTGAAATTTCAATACTTAAATTTATACGTCGTGTCTTTGCCAGTCGATGCCGCTAATTTCAGTATCCAAGGATGCTTTGCTGCTGCAAAGCATCCTTGGATACAATAGGACGCGAAGGATAGTAGCGGTGTATGCTTCAAAACGGCTAAGAGTAGGGCGCATTTCGAGGGCGCATTTTGGAGAGTCCTTTGGATTTTTGGGAATTGGGACAAGCCTTCGCGCAGTGCTATGACGCAACTGGCAGGCAGTCACGCAAACACATTCCTGATTTCCCCCTTACCATCGACAACACCCTGGAGAATTACTGAATGCCAGCCTTTGCAGTTGAAGTAGTCTGCGTCAAAGTTCTTTGGCACTATAATGGGTATGTGGGAGCCATCAATAGCACCCACACACTGAGGAAGCCCCCACCTACACTCAGTGCAGGCAGCCATTGCAGAGATAGATGGATGTCTTCGGTCATCCGGAAGTTCTCCAGCCTCTGGGCGTCCGAGGATCGGTTGTAGGCCCAGACCGTCAGTCCTCTTCGGTTAATTAGCGCTAACAAAGCCATCTAGAATACACACACAACAAACCTTTATTTTGAATATTAAAAAGTCCTTGTGACTGGAACATGCGCCCACGAAAAGTACGATGACTAGCGAACTAGCATTTTTACTCATCTGCTCACGTCGTCTCGCACATCTTGGACTCAGCGTGATATTTGTCGATTGCTTGGTACAGTCGCCGGTATTTCTCCAGTGTGTTCAACCGCGTTGCCCGGAGTCTTGCCCGACTTTGGTCCCTTTGTCTTTTGTTAAAAAAAAAACAACCACAGACCGAGCAGCAGGCATAACACAATCCTCCACGTCGTCCATCGTTGCGCTGTTGTGTGTCGCACGGAAATAACGCTGTGGGAACTCCTGTCCCGCTTTTACTGCGGCGACTCCGTCCACCCTCAGGTAGTAACCCGGCCAGTGGAAACGAGCTGTACCGTACAGAGTAGAGCCGGTACCAACCGAGTAGAGGCAGGGGAAACATTCCAAAGAGAGCAAAGGAACAGACAAACAATCAAGCTGTGGAAGACACTGCTGCTCGGAAACCTCAGAATTGGCCACTATAGTAAGAAAATATGAGACCGCAGACATTGAGTATGACTTCACAGTCATAGAGAAAACGGCCCATGATTATTAACATGCTAGGTACCGCAATTTCCGGACTATAAAGCGCACCTGAATATAAGCCGCACCAGCTAAATTTAGGGGGACAAACAAATGTGTACATGTCCAAGCCGCACTGGACTGTAAGCCGCAGATGTTTCGCCAGGAAACGGGTCCGCGGAGCGGATCGGTTCGGCAGCGCATAAAGACAAGAGAACATACAGACGAGAGCCAGAACAGAAAAGTTGCGCACTGAACCCACTGAACACACGTCGAACCGCCGTCACTTTTTCTTCATCCGCACTGGAACCATTAAAGTCGCTTCATGGACACCGAACCCAGAAACCACCTGTCGCTGTTCGTCTTCCTCCTGCGCACTGAAACCGCTGAAGTCACTTTCCTCAGTGTCGGAGTTGAACAGCCTCGGAAGAGCTTCGTCACATACCTTTTCTGTGTCTATGTCAGTGTTTTCTCTCCGTTTCGCCGCTTGTCTCGTTTTTTGCACTTCCTGCTAAAGCGCCCCCTGGCGGGTGAGGTGAAATCCACAGAAAAGCCGCACCTTTGCATAAGCCGCATGGTTCAAAGCGTGGGAAAAAAGGAGCGGCTTATAGTCCGGAAAATACGGTAGTATTCTTATTCTAAAGAAATGTAACGGGTATGGAGTAGCAAATAAAAGTCAGAGAAAACTCAAAGTTTCTCAACATGTTTTTTTTATCATTGTGTGTTGGTTTGGAAAGGGGGCCCCTGGCCAGAAGCTAATGTTGTTTGGGGGGGGGGCGGCGTGGCCTGGAAAGGTTCTCTCCCTCCCCACCACACACAAGCATGTACAGTTTGCATTCACACGCGCACCTGCACGCCTCCTGCTGATGTGTGTTTCAAACGTATTCTTGGCCTAATCTTTGTTCGTGTCTAACACGTGTGAACACCGTGCCGTCACTCCCCAGTACACGCTGGCCACAGACGCCTTCCAGCTGGGCTACACCGAGGACGGACACTGCAAAGGAGAGGTGGACCGCTCGTTGCCCCCTCCCCAGAGGCTTGGCTGGGAAATCCCCGCAGAAGTAAGTGAAATTGTTCTACTTTTGCCACATCAACTTCGACAATGGAATCCGACCACATTGTTATTTTACTGTCAAAAATGTGAAAAACAATTTCCCCCCCAAATAATGTGCCAATAAATTTGTCCACTCTTTCCCACAAAGGCCCTTTCATTTTAATTGCGAGCAAATTTCCTTTTGCGCGATTGCAACACGTTTAGCGTTCGCTTTGTGTTTCGATTGTTACATACCAGCCTGAGTGCTAGTACTCATCTGTGCACCAGAGCAGCGATCGCCATCTTCACCATTCAAGACTTTCTGGTTAGTTTTATTCATACAAAAGGCTGTTAAAATAAAACAAACTAAAGCCACTGACAAATTTTAAAACTAGGGATGCACCGATACCACTTTTCTTTTTTTTTTACACAAGTAGAGTACAAGTACTTGCATTTCAGTACTCACCACGGCCGATACTGACTACTTCATATGGCCATTAAACGTAATAGAATTATATTATTACATATTTTGATTTTTTTTTTCTCCACAATTGTTCTGTTATTTGAACAGCATTCCTCAGCATGTTGTTCGACAACAAGTTTCACTGCAGTACAAACAAAAATATAACAAATTTGCCATATGCGTACATACACAACTGGTATCTGTGTCGTGTTATCGGCACGCATTTTATGACTACTAGTAGAGTTTCGGCTACTGGCGCATCCCTATTCAAAACGTCTAGATTTGGAAATTTGGCCCTCCAGATTTTGGCCTATATGTAGCATATGTTTTGCTAGCGTTACCGCCTGCAGCTCACGATTCAGTTGGCAACGCTCCGCCACACTCTGATTTTATCACCTCACGTTCCCAACTTACGTGCACTCGCCCACACACACACAGAAACACAACCGCATGCATATTTTTTTTTTCCCTCAATGTCACTGTGCAGTGTTATTACCTGTTTATTTATTTCATGATTTTTTTTTTAGTGAACTTTTATTCAGTTCTACTTGCTGTTGCTGAGAATGCCTTTATTTATCCCACATTGGGGACATTTCCGCAGTCAAAGCAGCGTATGCAGCGCAAACAGAAGAAGTTAAAAGGGGGCAAAGAGTGAATTACAAGAAGTCAAGAAATAAAATATATATACAAATTATTTACACATCTAAACAAGCGTTAGCAAAGAATGTGTGGCTGATTGTACCCCTTCAGTTGCTGTTGTCCCTCTCTTCTCTTGCCTCTTATCTCTTCCACGTGACTGGTGTGAAAACGCTCTCCACTGACTAAAAATCACACTGGCTGAACAAGGAAATCGGGTCGTAGGTGCAAAGTTCTGAACCGCTGCACTTCCCCTGCCTTCCCTTCACTTTCTGCTCGTCCTCCACTGCTTGTCCACTGTAGCCTGTTTTTTTTGGGGGGGTTTTTGTCAGATAATTGATTGGATCTCTGCCCAGCTTTCTCCCTCTGTTTGCCTTGACCCCGACATGGCAACTCTGTTTCTTTGTCTTGCGTTGTTGGCGAGGAAAGTGAGCAGAACGTGATTAGCCGGTGGAAAACTTTATGGTCCGGATTTGTTGTCTCAATAAAAGTGACAAAAAAGGCTTTCGGTGTACAAATATGTGCACACACGGGAAATAAGAGCCCTTGTGGGCGATTTTTTTTTTCCTGTTTAAATAAAATGTAATTGTTTACATGCTTTTGTAGGTGAAAATGCAAAACCACAAACTCTTTTTTTTTTTTTTTTTTACATGAACGAAATGAGATGAATCTTAAAATGACCTCCGTCTATCAGTTTTATCACCTGGTATTGTTGCGTACCAGCAGAGCTGAAGTTCTTTAAAGCTGCTTTAGGAGTGTTTTACGCAGTTTTACCAGACGAGCGATCTCTTTCTCCCGAATAATGTGCTTTTAAATGTGGGGAAAAAAAAGCTACTTTCGACGGGTTTCTCAGCTTTTTATTGTGTGACTTTGTTGGTACTCACTTCCATGATCATCCTACTCATCCTACTACTACTGACAAGAAAGGTTTAGTTCTTGTCTGTCCACCGTCGCAGTACTCACAGGCAATCTTAGCCCTTCTTTGGTCCTCCTGGAGCTGATCATTGGCCGAGCCTTTGCCATTTTGATTATTCTCCGATCCATTCGAACAGTCGTTTTTCTTTTTCTTCCTCGTCTTTCTGCCATTTTAAAGCGTTTGATATCATTTCAGCTGAACAGCCTATGCTTTTCTGCACTTCTTTATAGGTTTTCCCCTCTTTTATTAATTTCTTAATCAAAGAACGCTCTTCTTCAGAAGTCACCTTTGATCCGTAGATAAGGGCCACATGTTTAACGCCTGTGGGGTTTTTTTCACACAATCAATGACCTCACTAATTGAACTCGACACTGCTATTTTTTTTGAACATTATATTTCTTGACTTTCTGTAACATATGATCAAATTCAATGACTTTTTCCAATTTTCTTGCTTTGAAATAGAATGTGCAGTGTCCTCAATGCATTTGTGTTCATTAAATACAATTTATTTGAGGAATTTTGAAGTTTACTCACCTTTTTAAACATACTGCTGTCATTATGAACACAACTGTGTGTGTGGTCTAAATATGAGAAGCTTTTTTTTTTTTGTTTTGTGTTTTTTTTTTTTTTACATTCCCCTGACCCAGAGTAGGTGTCGAGGGCTCTGGGTGGGCTTTTTAGGTTGTTTCCTGAGGGGTGAACGTCTTGTGGTCCAGTCCGCAGCGGCGCGGGGGGGGGGTTTAGCACGCGGAATTTCCCCCCCACCCCTGCCACACACACACACTTTCTCCGAGCGCACTGTCCATTGGTGTGGTTTGCGTGGTGAAACTGAAAGGCCTACCGACTTGAAAGGGCAGCTCGCTCTATGAGTCATTCTTTTCCGACGTCGCTGGGGGCCGACGGTCTAATAGTTTCAACATGGGAAACAGAGTTGAACTTTAGAGCCGTGAATGAATAAATAAAAGATGCGAGGAAAACAAGATGAAAGCTTCTTGTTGCTTCACTTAACCCGGTAGCACTCTATCCATATGAGGAGAGGAGATGCCAGTCAAATTGCTTCCCTCTGTCAAGGGCCAACGGACTCAAAATTGTTTCCTGTTGGCGTAACGCGCAGCCTAAGCTGACTGCAGCGACGAGCTTTTGACTCCCCGGGTCGAGCCGGGTGTGGACTTGGTTCCCTAAAAGAGCAGACACGCGCAGGAAGCGCAAGCGCGTGTTGGCGCTCGACCGTGGACTTGTGCCAATTCTCAGTGTCGCGTTACAGGTCGCGAACCCGTCCAGCTGTCGAGCTTGCAGATTTCCCTCCGTCTGCAGCGACACAGCAAAACACAGCAAATGACTTCAAAGGGAAATTAGAAGTGAAAAATGATTCATCCTTAATTTATTATTTATTTTTATAATTTTTTTCAATTTATTCACTTATTTTATTTTCTTATTTTAGTGCACACGGCCTAAGATGCATTTCAGCTCTTTGACTAGACAAGCATTTTCTCCGTGTGTTTGGGTTGTTTTTTTTTCCGTTCTCTGAGCGAGAAGAAAATAAACAACAAACAAAAAAAGGGGGGCCACACTGGGTTTGACCTCAGCCCCGTTGGGGGCGCGGAGGGCGTGAGGAACGTTTCCTTTATGTCTGTCTCCTTGTGGTAACTGCGCCCTCCCTCCTCTCAGGTGCAGGCTCAGGTGTGCAGCTCGCTGGCGGTGGCCCAGGCGGTGGCCGCCGACGTGGACTGCCACGTGTTCCCCTTCACCGAATTCGGGAAAGGACGCATCAAGAAGCTTCGCGTCAGCCCCGACGCCTTCATACAGATCAGTCTGCAGCTGGCTTACTACCGGGTAAGGGTGGGGAGGAGAAGAACAACAGGTGCTTGTCAGTCGCAGAAACCCGGGGTCACGTGTGTCTGGTTCGCAGCCCCGTCGGACCAAATATTTTCCCACCAGACTTCGTGAATAGTCTGCTGTGCTTACGGCGCTGGTTTGGCTCTCGTCCAGCAGTTGTTTTTTTTTGTTCTCGCCGGGCAGCAACCGACATGAGTCAGAGCTTTACAAGAAGTCCAAGTCCAAGGGAGCCTCCTATCAGTTTCCCCCTCGTGTGCCCCAGAAGGCGTAACGGATGCCTTTCCCCAGCATTTGACGCCATTGATTTATTACTTTATTTTTATTAATTTTTTTAACATGCTGCTCAGTGATAGATAAGACAAAGACGAACAAAAATGAAAATGCAGGGTTTTTTTTTTAAGAAATTTAAAAAAAGATGGAATCTTAAGTCACAGGACCAAAGGTTCAGAACTTGTTTTTAAAACTGCCAGTCCAACTATGTAGTTGACTTTTCACACTGTGTCTCCTTGTGAATTCCCTAGATATTAGGCGGGTGTCTTTTTTTTTTTATTATAGTTTTATTAGTTATTTTTTACTCGTACTTATTGCTTTTTAACTTAATTTTATTTACCGGACACACCGAAGAATGGCACCATTCAATTCCGCTGTGCTTAATCTTATAAAGACAATGAAAGAATAATTCAATTCACAATTTAATTCAATTAAGTTATCAACACGATCCGCTAAGAGGAGTTTCTCTGAACCTACTTCCTCTTTTTGTCTGTCGGCGCTCCTGTCTCAGTTGTCGGGGAAAAAAATCCTCCAAAAAACCAGCCTCCCCAAATCTCTCCTTTCATCATTCCATCCATTTACGTTATATAGTGTTACGTTTTATCGAGCGTCTATTGACAGTGTGCAAAATATGACACTAAGAACCAGCAAAAATACTAAAAAATATATTTATATATATATAAAACAGCATCTTTATTTTTATTGTTTTATCATTCTGACTGTTTTTCCATCTCCCCGTCCACCAGGACCGCGGCGGCTTTTGTTTGACTTATGAGGCATCGATGACCCGTCTGTTCCGGGAGGGCCGGACAGAGACGGTGCGCTCGTGCTCCAACGAGAGCTCTGCCTTCGTCAAAGCTGTGGAGGATGGAGAGGTACGCTCAGAGCACAGTGGTTTTTTTGTTGTTGTTGTTTTTGTTTTTGTTTTTTTTTTAGAAAAGTCCCAACGATTTTTTTTTTTAAATGCTTGTAAATCCTTTTATCTTTTTTATTTTTTTTTTTTTTTTTCTCTCAGTCCGACGAAAATTGCAGGCGGCTCTTCCGCTTGGCTTCAGAGAAGCATCAGAACCTCTACCGGATGGCCATGACGGGCGCCGGCATCGACCGACACCTCTTCTGCCTCTATGTGGTCTCCAAATACCTGGGGGTGGAGTCACCCTTCCTGAAAGAGGTAAGCCTCGAGGGTTTGTTCCATTTACGGACGGAACGGGTGATTTTCTGGAACGGCTGGATAAACTATCTGTGATCAAACGAGCCCACGCGGTCACGTTTCAACGCCTTTCAAAGCCATTTTCTTGAGCTACTGTCATCAGCTACTGTAGTTTAGAGTGTCGGCTGGGCGTGGGAGCATGCAAAATATCTTCCGCTCGGTCGACTCTTATTTGCAAAGCGTTAAATCCCCATCCGGAAGCGTGCCCAAGCTGGTTTGCGCAATCAAGAGAAAAAACTAACGGACCTCCTCCAGAGGATGCACGGAGCCACAGCAGCTTGGAGAAACTGCACAATAATCCATTATTTTTTTTCTTTCCTACTATATATTTCATCTTTTTTATATTTTATATACTTTATTTCTTTTTAATCAATACACTTTTCCTTCTTTGTCACTATGTTGCTGTAATCATGCAAATTTCCCCTATATGGGATTAATAACAGCTTCTGTTCTATTCTATTCTATAAGGAGATGAAGCTAGTACTGCAGTTTTAAGCACTTGTGGTCTCCCTGCTACACACAGTGAGATCCTAGAAAGGTAGAGGCACTGACAGCTTCCTGTGTTTCTACCACAGTGGTTTTTCTAAAGAAGTTCTGTAGAAATTACCAATTGCCTTTTTGTTTTTTGTTTTTTCCCTGCCATTTCACACAAATCCAAACACAGCAACAAAACTACACAATGGTGACACCATATGGTGGGTCCTGTTCCAGTAACTAAGCCAGAGCCCCTCTGCTGCACACCCGCATGACGTGCAATTTTGGTGCTAATTTGAAACAATTTATCGACTCAAATGAATTAAAAAGACAATTCAATTTTTATTTTTTTTTCTCTGTATAAATGCCGTCTAATCAACCTGACCGGCCCCCAAAAGGTTCATCGTTGGCCAAAACAGCCTAGATGGAGTTTGGTTAATGCGACCTTTCAGTGTAGAAGACTCTAGAGAAGAAAAGTCTCTCTTTGTTGTTCCTCAACACACACACACACACACACACGCAACATCTGTTTTCCGCTCTCGCCTCAGGTTCTGTCGGAGCCGTGGCGTCTCTCCACCAGCCAGACCCCAGTTCAGCAGTTGGAGCTCTTCGACCTGAAGAACCATCCGGACTTTGTGTCGCTGGGCGGAGGGTTCGGACCAGTAAGTGGCTCAAACTCTCCTCCGTCCCCCGAGGAACTTTCCGGCTCCGTCTGTGTCGTAGATGCTGCGTGTTCAATTAATAGTGCTGCCAAAGCAACATTTTTTTTTTAATCGAATTAATCACAGGGCTGCTGTGGATTAATTTAAAGGTCATCGCAACTAAATTACATTCTTGGCTGTGTTTCGTTTTGTGGCTGCCAAAACACAAGAAGCCAACGCGTAAATATGCTTAACGTGTTTATTGAAACTAATTTAACCACACGATACTAACAAACCACTGCTCTATTTCTTTTTTAGAGCCAAATATTATATTACATTTATATACAGGCTAATGAATTAATTGTGGAGGTCAACTTCCATCATTAAATAAACAAGGTTTTTGGGGGTTTTTCGGTCAACAAACTCCCAGTTTGAGGCCTCACAAAACCAGCGTTTCTCTCACTCAGCCAGAAGAGGCTGATTTGGCTCTCTGGTTTTCATTTGTCGCACTAGGTGTGCAAGTTGGCATGCCAGTGATGCTAAAAGACACGTTCAAGAGCTGAAACGAGATGGAAGGTTTTCGGCTTTCCGAGCTAAAGGCAAAGCAGGAGTGATGAAAAGACTGATGTGCTCATTTAATTTTTTCCGACTCATATTTAATATACACGTTATAGAAAATCCAACAAAGATGTTTTCCTTTTTTTTCCCAATTTCCAAACGAGAAATGGGAGACGACTTGTTTTCCCTTTTTTACTTGCAACAAAATGAATAACGAATGGTAGAAAAATGCCTGGATGTTGCCCGATATCCGTTGCCAGCAAAGTTGTTTTTTTGTGTGGGGGGGGGATTTTGAGTCTTATTTTGAGTTTAATTTTTAATTGATACAGCATAATGATTACAATTATCTTAATCTGCATTAATGCCTTAACCTTGACAGGCCAAACATGTACCGATGGCTGGTTGACAACTGATGGTCTCTGTGGTCGTGACAGGTTGCTGACGATGGTTATGGGGTTTCATACATCATTGTGGGTGAGGACATGATCAACTTCCACGTCTCCTCCAAATACTCCTGCGGTCAGACTGTAAGTGAACTTTTTTTTTTTTTCTTCTTCTTTTTTCCTTGTTAAATTCAGGGTTTATACAAGTTATGCTTAGTGCCAATATGCTCAGCTTGTTCAGTGACTCTTGGACTGCGGCTATGGCTCGTGACTGAATCCAAGTTAGGTAATCTTGTTTGAGAGCGAAGGGAACTGCTCCACTCCCACCACGTGCCGGTTTCGGTTTGGCATTCCCTTTTTTAATGAAGCGATCCAGGAGGACTGAATGCGCATCTTGACCGAGTTTAACTGCAGTGCAAATATTGATGCAAGACTGGAGTCACATCATGCACTTTCTCACTTGAGCTCAAAGGAGCAATTTTTGTTCTTGTAAAATGAGGGAGGTTTCCTGCAATCCGCGATCACAGCTTCAATTACATGAGTCATTTTTCCTTGTCAG
This sequence comes from Thamnaconus septentrionalis, assembly GCA_009823395.1. Lineage (NCBI taxonomy): Eukaryota > Metazoa > Chordata > Actinopteri > Tetraodontiformes > Monacanthidae > Thamnaconus > Thamnaconus septentrionalis. The sequence continues at coordinate 3,260,060 of CM020515.1, read as the reverse complement.
GACATGTCGTCTTTCTTCACTTTCCACTTTATGCTCTTATTATAACAAATCCTTACCTTGTCTTGATACTTGGATCAATATGCCAGTGAGCTACTTCTGAAAAAAAAAAGCGCCAAACTAAATACATCCAGTGTCAATCTGAAAAAGTGAGACTCTTGTTACTCAGTAGCGGGAAATAAGTGCTCTTCCTTCTGTGGTTGCGCTATGGAAAGACTCGGAAGAATCCACTCACGTCATTGGCTCTGCAAGTAATGGGAATGAGCACAAGAGATTCAAATGGCTCGTTCAGCTAAAACGTCGGTTTAACTGTGAATTGCGACACTTGTCTTCGGTTCATTTCCTGTCATCTCTTTCTTCCACGTCAGTTTTTGACTCTTAACCCACGAACTGCTTTTTTTTGGGTGGGGGTGGGGCTGGGGGGGGTGGGGTCTCTCTTCCTGTTAAGCACTCATCTCTCTCTACGTTACAGGACTCCCACAGGTTTGGAGCTCAGATTAGCAAGGCCCTCAAAGACGTGATGAGGATCCTCTCCGCAGACACCAAAACCTCCCTGTCCTCGAAAGGCAAGAAGCTGCTCTGAGAGTGGCGGAACAAATCCCCGCGTGGACAAATGAGCCACATTCACAGCGCGTCGGAGTTGTTAACCCTCTGTCACGGATGTAAGTCAAAAAATGACGGCAAAAAAAGGAATTACATGATTATTTTTTTTATTTTGTTTTTTTGATTTTTGATTTTTTTTTAAAAAAAAGGGAGATCTTGATTTTTAAGAGATCACATGGGCTTTGTGTGAGCATTTGAGGAAATAAAGAGAAAGAAAATCATTAAGAAGATGTTTTAGGTGGACAGAATTCTCACTATTTAATTGGATTGACAGACAAAATTAGGTCTTTTTTTTTTTTGAAAACATGAAGCCTATTAAGGCAGATTTTTTTTTAAAATAAATAAATAAATAAATAAAAGGGAACACTCACAAGGTTCTCTCAGACGTAGAACTACAGCTTAAATGACTGAATCACACTTACTTCTTGACCTCAGCCCGGAAAATCTCAGTAACTCGATGACAAAAAAAAGGAAGTGAATGAGTGTTACTGTGAGTTTTGTCGTCTGACTGAGCCTTAGAAATAAGTATATTACGACTGATGGGAACTCGAGGCTTCTTTGTGGACAATGGCATTCCAGTCTTGTACGCAAGGCTTCTCCATCAATGTTCTGGATGATATTAACCTGTCACCTGGCCTGAGTTAATGATCAACAACTTAATAATCCTCCATAACAATTTAGACGAACATGAAACGCGCTAAAAGCTACAACTACCCGACTTGCAAAATATTTTACAAACTACCAGGTTCATAATTAACTGAGCCAGACGTTGACATCACAACAGTCTAATTGCTTTCCTTAGTCGGAACCATCATTTTGTTAGCGACTGTAACCAAAACTCAGTGATGATCACTTGATCGAGACATTCCCATATCTCAAGTACTCAAACTATTTAACTGGGTTGCATGCCAATAAAATATTTTTCAAGACTTTTTCATTTCACATTTTCACCAATTGCAGTACCTATTTGTTATGCAACCCGTCTCTATTTTTTCCATCACGTAAAATAAGGATTTATAAAATCCTAAAGGGCATTGTTATGTTGACATTTTTAAATAGTCTCAATCTGCAGCGCTCGTCTTTGGTTTGCAGTGTGAAACTTGCAAAAATAGGTTTCATCGTTTTTTGTTGACTTGAGAAACCACCGTCTCTCTCTCAAAGGTTTCACATGAACTGAGTACAGTTTCTGAAAGTGTAAAAGGTCACTGACTGTCGTTGAATGGAGGCTTCTCATATTGGCCTGTCGCCAAAGATTGCCAGAAAAAATGAAGTCAAATCAATGAGTCAAGGATGAAAATGATCCACAATTCCTTTGAAATCCAACACATTAAACTGTAATTCTCGATCATTTTTATTTTTTCTTAAGGCTGTGGTTGTTGACTCAGGCTCAGGCCAGGTAATAGCTCGCAATGTCTTCTGGAAATGTATGAAAGTGCAAATCATTTCACACTGTTCTCGTATTACTGTTTTCTTGTTTGTTTAGCAGGTTGATCTAATAAGTTTTAGCTGTTTGCTTACTAATGAGAAGCAACCAGGTCCATCTCAGATGTTGAACTGCCTCCACTCTGCAGCGTAGAGCTGCAAGGGCCACGTCACTGCTCTCTTGGTCTGCGAGTCAGTTTCAAAAAAACAAAATAAAAATAAAAATTCAGACACCTGTAAAAGGGTTGACCATCTTTGTGATAAGCACACTTATGAAGGCGTTAATGAGCGGTTGAGAAATCGATGTTAACAGAAGTTGGTACCAAGTTCACTTTCGGGGGAAAGTGTCACTCTTTCTCAACCTTGCTTTTGCCTGAATGTCAGGCTCAGGGATCACTCTTTGATCACATCTGTGCCTGAATTCAAGTACCAATATCAACAGTTTCAATGCAAACCCAGTATCAATGCAAATGTCAATGCCTACGGTTGTGTAACTTTGTTCTCAGTCGGAGAAACTGTACCAGTTGCTTACTCTTTATCTGTATTGTGCAGTGATTTTTGTGGTGAAGAAGTAACGTCTGTTGTCATTATTACACATTGTCTTTATCAGAATCTTTCTTTCTTGTCTTGAAGGCGGCAGTATTAAAATGACCTATGCTTACATCTGCAATGGGCTCTAACTTGATAAAAATGACTTCAATTTGAAAGGGACCGATTACCAACCAATAAATTATTTGCATATTGTTTATTTTGTTATTTTGCATATTGTCTTCTTCTGCAGTGCTTAGCTTGGTTTTTGACATATCGGCCCCAAACTTGGCCTGTCCTCGCTCCAATATGACGGGACTAGTTGTCATTTTCCTGAAAAGGAAAGAAAAGCAAAGCGACACGCAGCGTCCTTTTCAAAGAATTTGAGAATCGGTTACTGAAGAAACACCACCAGACTTTGTGAGGAGAGATTAGGAGAAATATGATCACCAAACTGCCTCCACTTACGTGACCTTTCCAGACCACAGTGGCTTACTTGGATTGCTTGTTTGTCAAACTGAGCAGCCTTTTACATTTCCGTCGTGCGGTCACCCCCGCCACACTATAGTCAAATGTTGGTGGGAAGACGTGTTTTTTTTTCATTTTATTTTTTTTTGTACCAAGAAATAAACACACACATCAACTGCCATTTTCTCTACACGATACCCGGCTGCTCCTTTGCTGACAATTTAGAAGGTCAACTTGAAATTATTATTGTCAGATCATGGAGAAAAAAAAATGCATGACATAGTAATTGTTGTATTTAGACTTTTCAGTCAGGAAAGACTACACAGTGGAATTTTCTCAAACTAAGGGCTTCTCACGATATTCCAGTGAATGGGGAAGGGGAAGAAAGTATTTCCCTCCCTGACATCATTCAGTGCTCTGCCTTCTATGCCAGTGGAAGCAACCTTGTGCCTGTCTGTTCTAAAGCTTTTGCTCAATGCACAATTTCCCATCTGGAGGAAAAATATTTGCAAAGCTACGATTAACTGCAGACTCCAGTTTTGTTTGTTTGTTTTTTGATGGGGTGTTTTTCTTTATTAATCACCTGCAGGTCAGCTGTCCTTTTCTTTTTTTTCAGGGGGGGGGGGGGTTCTGTCCATTTCTATTTCATCTCAGTGTTTAAAACATTGTTGATGTTCTTGTTGGTACTTGTGCATTTGTTTTAAGTTCATTGACTGTTTTACACTGCAGATAATACTTTTTACTTGCTCTCTTGTGTTCCCCCCTTCACTGGTTTCTGACACATTTAAATGTTAGCAACTGCAGACTGTGTGAAGAAAGCATTTCTATAAGTGGTAATGGCATGTTGTGTGAAATAAAAGACAGACCCTACACTGCATCCTTGTTTGTTTGCTTGCCTTGCTTTCTAATGGTGTATTTGGGGGGTTAACACCTCATTAGGTACATTGGAAAGCACTTTTAACTGACATTTCATGGTAAAAATCACTCCACAATTAAGATGACTAATATTGCTCAGTTCAACTACTGGATGTACTCAAAGGAAATGTATTTAGTAATACTTAATAAATAGACTACATGTTGCTAAAGATATGTGGATGAATGACACAGATGTATAATTAACATATTGTACAACACGTAGCTTACTCACGACTCTGAAATCAGTGACTTGTACATTGTTTTAGAACTGTTGTGGGTGCAAAACGATAGATTAGAAGGCTTTCGAGGATGATTTATCAAATTGACCTGTAATTACCATAAGGTAAAATAAGTAAACAGGTGTCTTAAATAGTACAAACTGAACAAATGGACGTCCTCTCGATTCAAAACTTACTCTTTTTTTTTTCTTCAAAAAAATAAAGAAAAAAGAAAGAAGTCAAAACTACAAGCCACGTGCAGAGGCCAATGCATCCCGGTGTGTCGTTTGTAACTCAACTGGCAACACGTTGCTGCTGCGTTTCCTGTGTTGTCAGTTACCCTCAACTTACTCCGGAAAAGTTGACCCGGTGCGAAAGACCCCGACCGTTGTGTGCGTAGGTAGGGTGTTATCCCCCCCTTCTACCACTTTGTTTCCTCCTATTTTTAGTCTTTACTTTCGGGGACGCTGAACAGTCCGTCCAATTGCGGGAGGAGTCGAGAGATAAATGCGTGCGTTGAGTGAGTGAAAGTGAAAGTAGGTAGGCTCAGTCTACAATGGGTGACGACGGAGATAGCACGCTGCAGACTTCAGGTAGGTCGAGCAGACGCCAGCTCGTGTGACTTTTTTTTATTACCATTATTTGCAATTATTTAAATGGCCGCCGAGTGACCTCCGTCCCCTCTCGACGCCTGCTGTGCGGCTCTGAAGCGCTGCTAGTAGTAGTTGAGCTGCCATTGCCCTCGGTGAGCTCGGCGCTCACACTCTGCTGTGCCGGCTGGGTGATTGTGTGACGAGGACGACACTATGATGGGCTAGTGTGTGTGTGTGTGTGTGTGTGTGTGTGTGTGTGTGTGTGTGTGTGTGTGTGTGTGTGTGTGTGTGGCGTCGTTCGACTGACCGGCACGTCGTGTCTGGTGTCAACAGACACGGTGAAAACCGTGGTTGGTTCACTGGTTGGTTGGGTGTGTTGGTGTCTTGCTGTCGCTGTCTCTTCTCGGCGGGAAATCTCCACCTGAATTCACTGTACGCTGACTTTTTGTTTACCGTCCAGGTCAGTCAGGCAGACAGACAGCGGCTGTTTTTTGTTTGTTTGTTTGTTTGTTTGTTTTTTACCAGTGTTCATCAGTTTATCATGTTGTCAGTCGTTGCAGGACATTTCACCGCGTAAACAAGCCGTGTATGGCAAAACAAAAACGTTTACTATATTATTTATTACCATAGAGCACCGACATTCCTCAACGAGGACACTACTGACGACGGAGATGATGTATAAGCAAGGACCCTGCATTACTCACTCGGCCAGTAGCTTGTTGAGCAAGAAGAGATTAATGAAAACCCCATCATTCTCGAAAAAGTAGAAGGTTTAAGTTGGGGCAACTGGACTTGTCCCTGTGTTCTTCTTCAGAACTGAAGAAGCCTTGAGAGGTCTTCAAGATGGCAAGAACACGTACTTTAAGATAACCCTGGATGACTGAGAACCTGCCCCGACATTCTCGAAAAGCAAACAAACAAACCAAACAAAAAACAATGTTGAGAACCACCTTCCAGATAGAAGAGGAGGAGGACAGAGTAGAGGAAAAGACAGAGCAGGATACACAGCTAGCATCAATAACAGAGCCACAGGTGAAATTATGACTGCGTGGCCTTAACAATGAAATTGACGGCAAGCCTAGATAGTAACGTCCTCTGGAGAAATGTATGTTTTGTTTAGTGTGTTTCCATTAAATTACAAATCATGACATAATCATTTAAAGCTTTTTGATTCATGTTTACTGGGAGTTGAGTTTCATTTGTCTGAATAGAAATGCCTACAGGCTATTATTACAGCTATAATTGATAATAGATATCTCCCAGTCAAGAGCAGAGCAGAGTCTGTGCACATTAGATCATTAGTAACATTAGATATATCACAATAAACCAAAGTATATCAGTAGGCATTTCCTGAAGTTTTTCTGATAGTTTTCTACTGGCCAGTTTACTACAACAGTATCATGATATCCTGAAGTGATGGCTATTAGTTTTGGGTGTGCCACCCCAAGATTTTAAGTGTCCCCATCTTTCAGCGCGGCTCAGTGAGCCTGCTCCACTGCCACCAATTGCCGATTAATAGTGGGACTACACCACTTTTTTGGCCAGTGGATAAGGGGCTTAAGTTATACCTCATCTCGCTCCCTTTCCAACACATACTGTATCCCTATGCAATAAGTTTGAATGTTTTGTCCTATTATTTATTTATTTATTTTTGTCTTTCATATTCAAAATAAACACTTCTGTCAATCCAAAAAACCCCACTGTTTTTCTAAAATATGACACGACAAGAGCCTGATTTTTAGTCGGCTCTTTAGTCCTTTCAATAATTTTTGTGTTCATATGAAAACCTGAAGAGAAAATGGTTTCAGAAATTGTTCAGAAATTCAATTCTAGAATGTGTCGAATGTTCCCAGACTAGCCAACTAATTTCAATGAAAGAAATAATGATAGTTTAAATCGCCCTTATTTCTCAGTTATGCAGTGGATGATCTTGCTGTCAACTTGCAAGTAGCTACCCTTTTTTTGGATTTTTTTTTTTATCACTCTGTGTGTTCTAAACATTTACCCTCCCTGTGAGTGGACACCCCAGGTGTTCTGCTCTCGTCACTCTGTGCTAAGACGTGCACTCGTTTAGTCCTCAAGTCTAATCGAGTGGATGCGTGAGCATCCTATAGCTCTCTGGTCTGTTAGCCTGTGATATGGAACTGGTGACTCGTCTGCCGTCACCTTGTCAGAGCTGAGTCTTCCTGTATCTTGCTGGTGCCCCTCTCTCTATCAGAGCAACATGCCAGAGTTCATTTGAGAAGGCTTCACAGATGCACCGTCATGCCTCAGTCATCTCTCCCTTAATGCCTCCCCAGTAGCAGCTGATGCTCGATGCTTTCACATATTTGAGAAAACAAAGCACTGGCTTTTGACTTTTAGCCAGAGTGTGACCAGAGATTTAGAGGTAATGTGATGTTAATGATGAAGGTTGCTACATTTTTTTAATGTCTTCCAGGAAACCTAAAGTGTTTTTAAATGAATACTTGTGTTGTGTATGGTGTGCTTTTCGTTGAACATTGTTGTTCTTTTGCTTTGAATGCATGGTATGCAGGCAAAGATGCCGACAGATCGAGTCTGTCTAAACTTGCCATGTGCACTCATGTCCTCCTAACGTGGTAGATCCACTTGGTGGATAATGGCCATCAGATTCCAACATTGTATCCACATGGAGAAGGTCTCTGGTTTCCAAGTGGCAGATAATTGTTGAGTCATCTTGGGGTTTTGCTTTCTCTTCTGGAGAGTGGGCTCAGCCCTGGACACACTCTCTCTCACTCTCTCTCTCTCTCTCTCTCTCTCTCTCTCTCTCTCTCTCTCTCTCTCTCTTATTTGGTATTGACTTCATAAAATGAAAGTGTTTCATGTGTCATGAATGCTGTATCTGGCTGTGCTTTATTGCACTTTGACAAGCTGCTAAGACACTGTGCCAAGATCACCACCCGTGCAAAAGACGGCTAATGGAAACATATAAGTGACCATACCTGATAAAAAGAAGATAAACTATGGCAATCAACAAGTCCAGTAGTAACAGTGGCACAATGGGGTACAACTAGGGATGCACCGATACCGATACCCGATACTGGTATCGGTATCGATACCGGGCTTGAGTACTCTACTCATACTTGTAAAATACGTGCTGATACCACAACACTGATACCAGTTACGAATGTATGTATATGACAAGCTTGTTCAATTTGTGTTTGTACTGCTGTGAAACTTGTGAAAGTCAATCCATGTTATAGAAAAACATGCTGAGAATAAATAAATAAATTTAAAAAATCAAAATAATTCTGTATTATTTTACTGGCCTTATTAATTACTCTGTATCAGTGGGCACTGAAATGCAAGTACTCGTACGATACTAGTTCTGTAAAAAAAAAAAAAAAAGTGGTATTGGTGCATCCCTAAATCGAACAACAGAAGTTAGGGGGAAATTATTGTGTAGAAGAATCAGATGCTGTGTTGTTCATCTGATGCAGGCGGGAGGACCTGTAAAAGTAATGGCTCAAGCAGACAAAAACATTGCAACAAGCAGTGTTTACAAGTAGAGGAAACCAAGAAAGGCAGGGACCATCACAGCTCGAAGGTTGGTTCAGCCATCCCTACCAATGAGCTTTATTGAAGGGAAAGGTTTTATGATTGCTTTTAAATGAAGTGAGAGTAGAGGTAGTAAAATCTCATTTGAAGGATCAAGGAGAGAAACATGACTAAATTAAACGTTGAGAGAAATAAGGTGTTTTTGTAAGTTCTTCAAACGGAAGAATGCCGACATTGAAATGCGAATACAATCAAATTAAGTCTGTGAAAAGTAAGTGGCAGTAATCCTGTATTCCAGGCTGAGGTTCTTTGAATTTGGTGATGAACCACGTAAACTGTTCGCTCAGCAGCCACAAATAGATGGAAAACTGTAAGAAAATACATCAAGTAAATTCCTGTGATCATACAATACTTTGGTATAGGCTTGGCCCATAGGTTAAACCTGTTGGTTAAACCTATTGGTTGACTATGTGTTAGAAAATAGTAACAGCTGAATCTGATGGCTCTGATTGGTCAAAGGGCTCACGAAACCCAACTGTTGTTCACTTCCCCGAGCTGAGGATTGTGTAAGACAGTGTTGTCAGCGCAAACTTTTGGCCCAGATTTGACCGTTGTGTTGCTTTCTCCTTGGACCAGAGAAATCTGCATTTGCGACACCCAACATGTACCTGCGATATTTCGCGTGCGACATTGAGGAACACATTAAACAATTGCCTGTTGTTTTTAATAGGCTTCAATCTGCCAATTTGATGCTGAGTCTTGCTAAATGTGAATTTGGCCAAGCTACAGTCACCGATTTGGACAGGTTAAACCAATCAGAATTGGGTGTCATCCCTGTACCAATGTCAATGTATATGTGCTGTGTAAAATTGATCTTTCCTGAAGCCATACAAGTTGAACTTGTTGACTTGCAATGTAAGCAATTATGGGGGGAAAAAGACATCTATTGTGTCTTGTGTATTGCATGCAATATAGTTGTTAATCACTGATCAATCACTGCACACATTAACCTGTCTCTACGTCACATTGTTCATAGAAACACCATTGTCAGGCTGACTGTCTCTTGAAACTGCATCATCATCCTAAGATGCTATGACTTGCGTCGCTGCTCCTGCGGGCGTCGGATGTTGAGAATTATCAGGAAAAAAAATAGTGACGTAGTCTAGCTTCACCCATAGTGAGGGAAGGGGAGGGGAGGAGAGAAAGCGAAAGTGAAATCTACGCTGCCCACTTCTCTGGGACACACAGCATCCTCTCTTTAGAAAAATACATTCAATCTTTTATAGAACAGTTTGTGCTGCTATAAAAACAAATGGGCGGGTTTATAGTCGCTGGACACTGTCATCAATTTCTGCTGCCGCAGCCAAGACAGATCAGGCTGCGTGATGTTATAAGGTAAGGGAAGCCGCCTGGGAGTGTCTCTGCTGGATAAGATAGATTGAGAGGAACCAAGAGAACGCATTTGAAAAAGGTAACATAAAGTTGTCTGTTGCTACGGTAACAGAGCAGTTGCAGTAATTAATGGAAGAGGGAAGAAAAGATTGACTATTCTAATCAGAAAGTAGAGCGTCCGCCAAAAGACTGGCAGCGTTGCTGGCACGATCCCTAGTTGGGTCATTCATACCAAAGACTGTAAACCCCCTGCTACTGCCCCGCCTGCTGAACGCTCATTATCAGTGGTCGGACTCCCAGTGATTCCTCGAGCAGGGCACTGTTGCAGCTCACCGCTCCTGGCAGGGGATGGCCAAAAAACATCCTTCGAGATGTGACCGTCACTGTGAATTTGACCTTTGACCCGGTTTGGTCGGTTCAATGAAAACCAGCCCAAAGTTTATATTTTAACAATGATTAAACAACAACAACCTGCAAGACATTTACAGACTCCTGCCCAAATTTGTTTTGTGAGGAACGACTAGAAAAACAGTGTGTCGATACAGATCAGAGGCAAACTAGCTATTAAACAAATTTATTAGCTAGCAAAACAAGTACCGCTTTCAGCTTTCAGGTGCCATTTGACATGGCTTATTCCACTTGATATTGTTAGATGCCGCTTTACGTGTCAATTCTCAGTACTTATGTGAGGTTTAAAAAGAACAGGCCTTTTTATTTGCTTATTTTGACTCTAATCATTTTGGTGTTGTGCAGTTTTGTTCTTTTTAGTCTAATTCTGGTGAATTGTAAACAGCGATTTCAACTTTTCTAGTGTTTGTGGTGCCATTAGTTTTTAACCGTCTCATGCGTTTGTGTATGTGTGCGCAGCTTCACATCGCACCAGACAGGCTGCAAACAAATAATATGTAAAAAAAAAAAAATGAAATCTAGCAGATCATCACATTTGGTAAAATTCTGTCAAGAAAATAACCACAGTGTGCAAAAATATGTGACATTTTTGCATGTGTAAAGAACATTATATGTTTTGGCAACGACAGCAACCTGAAAATGACTGTGACCTGCGTGTTGTGTGATCAGAGCAGTCTACCCTGCTGCTGTATAAAAACCATTTTGTCGTCTCGCACACAGAGTAAATCTGGATGGGCTCGCTGTCAGCATGACAACATGGAAATATAATCTGGGTCTTTTGGTAAGTGCACCTCCGTTGACCACTTGTCACACCTTATACTGAATAAAAAGGGTGTGGATTCGATCGATATTCTTGAGATGAAGTCCTCTGCACAGACGGGATGTCATTGACTTTTAACCTTTGTCTTTTAGGTGTTCCTGTGCTTGAGCAGTCCATCAGAGGCCGACTGTTTTGATTATTTCGAATTGGAAAAATGGGTACATGCCAAACACATTTACAGTTTGTTGCTCGATTTGCACAGATAAAACATATAAGACACTAATATCCACAAATTTATTTTCATAGACTCTTTATAATAAAAAAAAATGTTAGCTGACTATAGCTGAGTTGACCATTAACAAAAAATTGAATAATGATCATGCTAATTACAATGACATTCAAATTTTCTTTTTATTCAGATATTTGATGTTAATGACTGTGTTGTTACTGACAGCACCAATGCAAAAAGTATAACTCTATGAAGCAGTTGGATCTAGACTCTCAGCAACCTTTGAGTAGCAGGAGGTGGTTGCTCAGCACTTAAGGCCAATCTCTAACACAGTGTAGGTGCTGCAAAATTTCACAAATATGCTCCATAGCACCTCCTCGAAAAACCTAGGGCTAAACCAAAAAAGTCCCTGGTGTGGACTTTTCGGGCTGGTGTGAATACAAACCAGCGAACTCTGGTGCGGAGCAAACAGTCGGTCCGAGACCTCGCCGGAAAGGTGGTCTCCGGTGCGGTGCGGTTGATGTGTGAAAGCCACCGCACGGTGGTTCGAACCAGCTCTGAAATCACGCACCTTTTTACACGTAACAGGCTTCCGTAGCCACAGCCGTTATGGGGAATATTGTTTTGGTTAGCATAGTAGAAAGTTTAGTAGTACGTCATCGGACCGTCAGGCTAACACGAGTTGTGGTTCAACGTGGAGCAATGAGGAGACGGTTCTTCCAAAACGTCTTCGATGTTGCAAAGTGGTAAACATCTCGTCCTAAAATCGACGTTGCACCAAAAGCAACGAAAAAATCATGGAGCTGGAGCTCCATGATTGTTTACTTTCCGTATTTTACCGTGTGACCCCGCCCCAGACCGTTTTGTCCGATGACTGAACGATCTTTGCACACACGTTGGTTTTGCTGTCAAATCCTGGGACTCTTGCGAAAATTGAAACCTGAAAAGGAACCGCACCAAACCAAAAAAGACGCATTGTATTTTGGTCCGGACCAAAGAAAGCGAACTAAAGCACTTTCCTGGTGTGAATACGCCCTGAAACACTAAACTCACCCTAGTGGCCACTAAGGCATCGGAGAAAAGGCCACGTGGTGACCTTTGACCGATTATCAGTTACTGTTCAAAGAATTATAATTGCTATCATCGTTTTCATTTTATGACCCTTTAAAGTTGATGTCCACGCATGAATAACAAAAACAAAGACAGGCGTAGTTTCTACTCGGAAGGGGCTACAGTCATGGAACCAACACTCACGTTTGTCTCATCAAGACCTACAACTCAGTATTGCAACAAAAACCGAACACTACTGTCATTTTTCTTAAAACCACGTCACCATTTTTCATTTTGCAGTTCTTCAATTGAAGCCGTCTCCAATGCTCACCCATGAATGGGAGTACTTTTGCTTTCCTTGCTGCCTAAGGCCACACTGCGGTTTAAATTTTATGGACCTTTGCCACAGCCAAATATATTGGTGAAGCTGCTAGCCAGACATTGGCCAGTTTCTAAAAGCAAACACAATGGTCTGGTAAATTGGCCTGGTTCCCAGACTGGAGCCATGCAATTCACAGCAATGTTAACAATTACCTCTTTGTTTCTGCTCTTAAAGGAAAAGCATCTGAGTACAATAATTCCTCTCATAGCAACCGACAATCTCAAGGTAAGTACCCACAAGTTGGCACAAATTTAGCACTGAGTTCTTCTCTTTGACAGTCAAATTTGTTTTCATAACATCATGACTTTTCCTCATGCAGGATCAAATGGAATGCGCCGCAGAGAGCGAGTGCATTAAAGAAAATGAATTTATGTGTCACTTACTTCATTACTGCTTCAATAGAACGGTAAGTAAGACATATTTCTCAGGCGCTTTACATAGATTGGTCAATACACACAAGACAAGAAGTGGTAAAAAAAAGAAAATGCTATAAAATGATATTACCATATAAAACTTAGATAAGAGCACACTTGATTTTGTTTGTTTGTTTGCCACTTGCCTAGCAAGACAGGTGGGAAGTGAGGATGGGAGAGACAGACGTTAGTCAGACTCGGTATGTCACAGTTGAGTCCACAAGGATTCTAATACAACCAAACTATTCTTTTTTTTCTGTATAATTTTGCATCTGAGGATACTTATTGTTGTCTTTCCAGTCCTGGGATCTGAGGGTTACTGAGTACCTCAGAATTGACCCCAGGATGTAACTCACACTTTGCACTTGCTGACTTGAACGGAAACACAAATCACACCCTGATGCTAATACAAAAAGAACTTTATGGCAATCCAGCGTGCCATTATCTTGATCGCAGTACTTGTTTTGTAGTAGTGTTCTTTCTTGCTAAGTATTGCTTTTTAAATGCAAATGGTAAGAAAAAGCACAGTTGAGTTGGATTCTCTCTTTTTTTGCCTTTTTTTTCTGATTTTTGTTTTTGCTTTTTGTTATGTTGTAAAAGAAAAAGAGCAATAAAGTAAGTATCAAAAAAAAAAGGAAACACAAATCACACTTGTGCTAGGAAATGCCGCATGGTGGGAATGCACTGTCGTAGAATTTGCTTTTGCATCTTCCCCTGGTGTGGTGTCTGCTAGCTACATTTTAACCCTCGCCTCATTTGAAGAAGAACTCACAATTTGATTTCTAGTTCTCTCTCGCACATATCCAATGGAGTCAGACTGATCAAAGTGCTTGTGCATGGATTTTGATTGAGATACGTAGATAGATTGAGAGTGCTGCTTGTCACAGTATGATCATATAACTCTGTCGACTCTCTCCTCCCTGAAGGGCTGATGATGAGGTGTGTGGATATCGAAAAATATCTTACATACACACCTTATCATATATAAAGTCAATGTTTTATTTATTTATTTATTAAGGACGCAAAAGATTAATAAGTTCACTTACACTTGAAAACCTGCACTTACTCGATCAGATCAGCCACTGAACAGCTACAAATTGCACTCAGGTGGCGGCATCTGCAAAATATTATATCCATCCATTTTCAATACCCGCTTCTTCCTGAGCTCAGGGTCATGGGGGTCTGCTGGCGCCACACCCAGCCTGTATATGAGTAATCTGTTTTTCTTTCTTCTTTTATAGGACGAAGTGCAAAGTGACAAGTGCAAAGGGGACAAGACTGAAAGTGTTTATTTCTATGTCTACATGTGCGAGACAGCTAAGGTCATTGGCCATACTGAACCGCATTGCAGATACTGTAAGTGCATATACTCTATTGTATAACAGCTCTGCAACAGCTTGCTTGCGCTGGTTCTCATGACGTTTATCGGGTTTCACTGCTGTTTGTTGTGAGATTATTGCTTCGTGTCAATCATGTTTATCTTCTTCATATCTACCCTTTAGCTTCTTCTTCTCAAGGAGAACCAAATGGTAAGTCAACAACCCTGAGCTGCTGTGGTGAATGTTGATTCCAAGTGCCTTTTGAAAAAAATCACCTCGGGTTACTCAGATCCCGAGCAAATATCTGAGTGCCTGAAAAAGTCACAGCACTTGCGACAGCAAATGCAGAGAAGTGGAAGAACAGAAAATACACAGATTCTTTTGATTTAACCTTATTGTTAAAGTTGCATGGTGTTGTGATTTTTTTTTTTTTTTTTCATGGGTGTTTTGAGGCTCAGCATGTGCACATGCAAGCGTGTGGTGTTGTTTCCAGTCGTGTGCATTTGCAACACGACTCAACTTTCATTTGAGTTGTGTTGCGTTGCGTTGCGGGTCTCTTCCAGGAACACATCCTGCCAGACAGAAACCCACATAAAAAGTAATCGTCTCGTCACACAAAGAACCAAGAATGCACATTTTGTTGAAATCTTCAAGTTGACTCCGTTTGATGTACGAATTGTGCAGAAGCATTGAACAGATTAGAGTTCATCTATGCTATAAAGTTTGGGCTGTCCAAACTCATGTGATTGAATGCAGGTCCAGTTGTCATGGGTGCAAATATCACACGCACACAATCCAATTTTTTTTTCATTGTCTATTTATTGTTTAGCTGTCGCTTATGGTAGCGATCCCCAGATTTTGTGACTAAAGAAAGGCTCACTCCCTCACGCACTCCCTCACTCACTCAATACCTGCAGTTTGCTTGGAGACAACCCCTGTGTTGTCGTTGACAACCACCGCGATGAGCACCACGCGGCCAGAAATCGCACCTACAGCAGCAGCGTCGGCACCAGCAGAGACAGCAACCACAGCCACCGCACAGATCACCACTGTCGCAGTAGATGGTAAGCTGTTGACGTGACTTGCACTGTTTTGAGAGAGCTCCTGTCGAAAGTCCCAATGATTAGAGTGTGACTGTAGCGGTGACGGGAAAGGAGTGTGCAGTAGGGATGGGCGATATGGACGAAAAAATTTAACATTTTTTAACATTTCTAACTTTTCTGGCATTTATGGCGATAACGATAAAAGTGACAATAAAAAAATCTAAAACAATTCAACTCCTTCTTTTGGGATTTTTTTGAAACCGCACATTTTCGAAACCGCACTCGAGAAAAAAAAAGGGTTTACACGAAGCCGTATTAAAGAGAAAAAAAAAATCTGTTTACACGGATATGCTGGAAGCGACTGAAAACGATGTAGTACCTATGCCCGGCCTGGTGTGGCGCCGCAAGTTTACTCCCTGAAGGTGGAAGAAAAAGAAGAAGAACGGCTGAAGCGCGCCGTGTTTAAAGAAGCAGTGGCTTGCTAAAAGCAAGCGCCACAGAGAACAGAAAGAAAGATCGCTCGCGAAAAGACGGTGTGGATAAACGACAGAGTTCAACTTCTGCTTCGAGTTACTTTAGAACACAAAGCCATGCTAAGATTGACTCAGGGTCGCGCCAGTAAAAGTTCGCTAACATTTTTGCGTTGCCTCAACATCCCGGTCCGCCGACACAAAAGAAAACAAAAAAGTAAAACAGGATGTTTGCAAATTGTTTTCGTGGTGTTTATTTTCACTTTGCACACAATCCACGATCGATTCTTGAGCACGGTGGCTACGCTATCAGCCCCGTGCTTGTTATTGTGCTATTGTGCATCAAAAGGAATTTATCGTTATTACCGCGAGATGACATTTTAACCGTTGTGAATGTTTTGACGATATCGCAAACGCAGCTATATCGCCCATCCCTAGTGTGCAGGTGGACAAAATGCAGTGGCGAACACCTTCACTACACGAGGGTGGGGTGGAGGGAGAGGTGGGAGGAGCAGACTTTACACAGGCTGCTCAGACCGCAGGCGAATCTGATTCAAATCAGATTCCTTCTGAAATCCGATACACTGTTTCCTAAATGGGATTCTGGCTCTGTTCAGACTGGGCCACATTATTGACCCATCTGACAGGTTGCTGTAACAACGACGTTGTCCAGCGTAGCGTGTAGTGTATGCTGTCATATAATTGCAACAGCGGCACTTGTTGTGATACATGCTGTGGAGCTTGGCCTGAATGGACCTATCTCCCCACACACTGATCAGGCAACGAGTTTCCTCCTCTGTCCAAGGACTGCTGTCTTCTACTTCTTTAGTCTGCTCCATTACGTTACAGCTCCACACCTGGAATGGCGCCCTCTGGCCTGGCGCTTTGGGTCTTGCGTCGCGTAGAGTGACGTCACGGACAGTCAAAACCCATCGGTGTGTTTGGAGCTGTTCAGACTGAGACGCATCCGTCCAAATGCCATTTGAAATGACCTGGATGGGCTAAAAATCGGATTTTGACTGGCAGTCTGAACAAGGCCCTATTAGGAGAGTGGCTGAGGACAAACCACAGGGTAGATAGGACCCCCCCCCCCCCTCCCTCCGTACACACACACACACACACACACACACACACACACACAGAGCGAATAATCCCAAGAAGAAATAATATATCCAGTGATCAGGAGTTAGCTAAAATGGAAAAAAAAATTCCAAACAAAACTGAATGGATCCTTTCAATGCACAGAGTTTCTTTATCTGGACCACCCCACTGGAAATATCATGTCTGTCATAACTCAACATCAACTTCAGGTGAAATAACAACGCATAACTAATCAGCTGGATGACAGTTAGATAAAGATTTAAACTACGGTGGCCGGCAGTGACTGGATCTGCCTCGTGTTCAGCTAACAAACAGTCGTATTCTGAAGGGGGTTAGGGTTATTGACTGTTGAAGGATGGAGGATAAATTCATGTTGTGTGGTCGTCAGAAACAATATGAGCTGTTCAATTCAAGAGCAGAATTCCTCAAAGTTATACTGAGAGGATAAACTGAGCGTTGTTGCTGTAACATTTTATGCAACTTGGTTATCGTACTGCCCACTGCTAGTCCAAATACCTACATCCGTAGTTGATCAGATCATGCTTTGGTAGTCCTAGCCCTGAAGTAAAATAAAACTATGTCAAGAATGTGAATTACTCTGTGTGATATATTACAGAAGTCATTTGGCCCAAGTCAGGTTTACGAATACTATATGGCACAAATGTAACAATACTTTTCTCTCCCCTGGGGAGTGTGCTGTTTCTGAGTGTGCTCTGACGCATCACATCGCTAGCTACAAGGCATGTGTAAATCATATTTCATTCACATAAAATCACAAGGGTGTGATTCATGCCTTGTCTCGAGTGTATTCTAACGGCATGTGTGCATGTTTCGCAACACTCACAGCACTTCCGAACTGGCTTGCTGACTCAGGACATTTAGTTCCCATTCCTGCTTCGGTGTCTTGTTTCGTTGGTGTCTATTGTTCTCCATTTATATTGTAAATATTCACAAATTCTGCTACCACTTCCATTAAATTGTGCTTGCACATTGTCAGTTTTTAATTAAAAAAAAAATGTTGTTTACAGACATAACTGAAAGACCTCTTAAATGCTGGAGACATAAAAAAAAAAAAAAAAGATGTGTGCATGACACTCATAGTAAGATGAAAGGGGGTGGAGGGGACCCTCCAAAAAAAAAAATATATACACCATATGCTCTGCTTGTGATCTGCTTGGCCTGCACCTTTGCAGCAGTAATGACTTTGGTTTTTTATCTTTTCAAAGGGAATAAATCAAATAGAAATGCTTCACAAGGTAAGCGCTCTTTATTTTTAATGCAACATGTTGCAGTCAGTAGAACATGAGGAAGCACTGATGTGTTCTTCTTATTGCTTGTTAATTACATTTTTTTATTAGTTACTGATTATTGTCCATACTGGTTATAACTATATTATTTATTATAATTAATTTTTTGTGTACAGTAAAAATAAAAAGTCACATCACTGCAATAAAAAGCTGTTACTCTCGTCTCCTTGCCAGTCGAGTATGACATGTTTTGTTTATTTTTTGTCTTCATTTATCTCAACTTCTTCAGAGAAAGAAGAATTGCATCAATGTAAGTCATATCCCCCAAAAAAAAATTCTTTACATTTTACATAGTGTGTTGTTTTTATTTATTTATTTTTGTCATTTTCTTTGACACGCAACCGTTGATTGTAGCAACAGTGGTCGTATAGTGCCACCTTTTCCCCATTTTTACTTGGGAAAATAATGAAACTCCTCTCTGACTTCTCTTTCACCAGGGCGCGGCTGGATGCCAATTGCAATATTATCTTTCATAGGCAATGTTGCTTTAATTCTGTGGATCGGCCGGTCTCAGTTTCGGAATGCTCTGCAAAATGGGTAAGTCACAACAAAGTAGGCTTCACTGTTTTCGGCTGTGCATGAAATGAAGAGAGATGCCAAATGTACTCAAGCATCCTTCATGGCTTCAATGTCTGTGGCTTTCTTTAACATGCATGTTTGGTTGCCAGCTGCCATTGCGTCGTTGCATCTCAACATCTGTTTTAATTGAGTGGATTGCACTTACCCACGGCCTAGTGTTGTCCTCTTAGGGAGACCGCCAGGACATGTGTGAGGGTTGTAAGACAGTGCTGAGGTGTCCTGCAGGTGTGACAGTGTAGTTCAAGGTGGAGGTGAGACTGCATGAACAGATCCTTCGTGTTTGCTTATGGTGATGGTCAGGCTCTCCGAATCACGTTGGACTGTCATATTTACAGATGACGTTGTGATCTGTGGTGAGACCTGGGATCAGGCGGAGGAAAACTAGAGGTGGAGGTGGGGTTTTGCCCTGTGATGGATAGTGTTGCCACCTCCTAGAGAGGCGTCCCAAAATATACGGGACAAAGTGAAGTGCGTCCCGTATCAGTTCATTACGGGACAGGTTTTTTAGTTGCCAAATATGGGACAATCGCGTATTTTACGGGAGTAGACCACAGACGGAAATCAAATGAGGTTTTGTCATTTTCCCTAAAAAAACGGGACAAATTGTGTCCCGGGAGAGATTTTATTTTTCCCGGGACAGGTGGTGAAAAAAGAGAACAATTCTGGGAAAAACGGGACGGGTGGCAACCCTAGTGAAGGACAGGAATGAAGATTAGCCACTGCAAGACGGAATGCATGTGTGCAAATGAGAGTGAGCCAAGTTCAACGGTGAGGCGCTAGGGAGAGCAGGAAAGAAAGAAGACAGAGGATTTGACGTTGTTTGGGTCAACAGTCCAGAGTAACAGAGGGTGTGGAAAAGCGGGTTGGAACATTTGCAGAAAGGTGTTAAGTGTGATAAAAGAGTATCGATGTTGAATGGTGAATGGTTTAGAGCCAAGTGGCACTGAGGAAAAGACAGGGTTGGAATTGGAGGTGCTGAAAATGCATATATATATATATATTCATTCATTCATTCATTCATCTTCTATACCCGCTTATTCCTGTTTAGGGTCACGGGGGTCTGCTGGAGCCTATCCCAGCTGTCTTAGGGCGAAGGCAGGGTGACACCCAGGACAAGTCGCCAGTTCATCGCAGGGCATATATATATATATATATATATATATATATATATATATATATACATATACATATATATATATAAACTGGCGACTTGTCCAGGGTATCACCCCCTATGACAGCTGGGATAGGCTCCAGCAGACCCCTGCAACCCTGAATAAGGGATAATTCAGTGTTGCAGGGGTATATATATATACCCCTGCAACCCTGAGTGGGTTAAAGGGTCTGCTGGAGCCTATCCTAGCACTCATAGGGGGTGATACCCTGCTAGACAAGTCGCCAGTTCATCGTAGGGCCATCAACGGACGCCTAACATTTGGGAATGAGTCATGCTCTCGCTATCGGCTATGTCAAATGAACAGCATCGTAGGCTAAGCCAATTAGCAAAGTGATGTCAAGCAAGTCCATGTTTTGTCATGGTTTCGCTCTGAAGCACATGTGAATCGTTTCTTTTGTAATTTTGCAGGAACCAACCCAGCGGTTAACCAGAAAGAATTGCAAGATACAATGTAATATCATCATTATTGATGCATAAGCATTGTGCAGGATTTGATTAGTATTTAACCTTTTTTTTTTATTATTGTTCTTTTTTCAGATTATCAACCTTTTCTGAAAGGAAACCAATGATGGATTCAAGGGTACGTTCTCCATTATTTTTGATTCAGAGTACAATGTGAATGTATAGCTATGTCATTGTATGACATCCTTTGATGTATCATGTAGTTCCACCGATGCATGTGTTTATCAAAGTGGTGGGACTAGTAGCTAGTGGCTCCTGTTTGCATAGCTGTTGAAGGTACTTTGCTTTTATTTGAATTCCATTCAAACGATTTTAGTTAAGTTACAGTTTGCATATAAATAACGTTCAGTTTAGTGTAAACCTTTTGACCTTCAAATCTCATGATTAAGAGGATAAGAAATTAACTATTTCAAAGGTAACTTTTCATCAGTAATGTATTGTGTACTTTTCTACTCAATTTGCTTGAGGGGCAAATGATAATGGAGGAATTCTGCTTTGTTTCTATATCACAGGGTGAAGAGCCAAATAATGAGGTGACCACAGTATGAAAAGAAAAAGAAAAAAAAACTGACTGACTGAGGACGTGCTTCACAGTGTTTTTTCTTATGCTGCATGGGAAGTTGGCATCAGACTAGGATCAGTGGAACTGCTTTGGCTCTACAAGGGAAACTGAATTCCAGCAGAGACACACGAGTAGAAAGCATCGTGATCAAGCTGCAGCATGCCATTACGTTATGCATGTTGAAACACGCCAAGTGGAGCTTTGAATTACCCTATCACTTAAAGGAAAAAATACATATATACGATTACTGTCATGGACAGTAGCTTCCCTGGAACAGATTTTACGTTTGTATATTTCCATGTACATGTATTTTTGTGTTACATCACTTTACTTACACATTATCATGACTGTCCATACGTATTCTTCTGGCACTTTACCATTGCCCCCCCCTTTTTTTTTTTTTTTAACTGAAAGGGTCTTGGCAAACTTTTTCTTAATTTCAGGACTGAATGTGAATTTGTCTTCCGAGTGAGAACAATTGAGGTTCCGCTTTGTCGCATTGTTGTTTTTCCTTTCGCTCAAAGACACCACATAGAAAGATAGAGGAAATCAATGTTCAAATCCCCAGACAACAGATATTTATTTTGTTTCTGTTTGCTGGTCTGGTTTTTGTATTATTTGTTTTGTTTTTAAATATTCAATAATATATTCTGAAATGTGCGATTTCTTCTCGGTAGTACATACTGTGTTACAACACTCTGACCCTTCAAAAAAAAAAACTGTGATGACTTTGAAGGAATTCCTGTTTTATTTTTGAAATCAAGAAAAAGCAATAGGAATGGTGTCTTCAGATTATACGCACTGTGGCTTATGTGTAAAACGCGACAGCATCACTGCACTCGGGTCATCTCTTATTCAAGTCCGTAGTCTGAAGGCTCAACATGACAACTTTGAACTTATCTAAATATATGTGGATATTTAACTATATACTACATAAGTTCAAGATGTCATGTTGAGCCTTCAGACTGCTGTCTGAGTTGAAGGACGATGATATTATGTGTATAATATATATATATATATACACATATATATATATATATATATACACACACGTATATATATATATGTACATACATATATAAGATGATGAACGCAGAAAACAAGGTTCACAAATCATTTCACAACCCGCACTTATATTCACTGTGAAGGTTGTCAGAGTCACTCCAGTTGCTTTTCGCTTAACTCTGTGAGATTACAGCCATGTTTCACATTTTGTATGGATTTTAACAAAGACTGCTAGCAAATATTTGACTGCTTATTTGTAAAAGTCAGTATATGTGTAGTAAGGTTTTGCAAATGGAATGTGTATGTTAAAAAAAAAAAAAAAAAGAAAAAAACAGTACCATTCAGATTGGATGGGAAATCCAATTCAACAAAGGGGAATTAGAAAACATCTCCATGGTGACTTGATTGAGCTGAACTGCTGGTGACCACAACGAGGTTAAATTCAACCGTTGTAACATCTAAATCCCTGCAAAATCCCTTCACTTGACTCAGCAATATGATGTTGAAATCAAGACGAGCCGTCCACACCAGTTTCTGTTTTCATGTCCCTGTCTGTGATGTGCATTTTTTTTGTGTCATAAATCAATAACTAATATAATATTAAAGAGATAATGTTGTGAATGTTTTTCATAATTTGGTTGTGTCATTATTGGCAAGAGAAATTATTTACCTTTCCATAGAAAAATCCGACACACTATTGTTGTCAAGTACAATGGCAAAAGTAATGGCAATGTCCGTACCAAAAGCACAGACCATAGCAATATGGATAAAGCTGAAGCAGCACTATGTTATTTTCTACCTTAGAAAAATCATTGTAAAATTTCCAAATCCACAGATTTCTGAATTATTATTTCTATCTGTGAGAACGACAGTACTGCTACCAATGCAATCAGCAGGCCTCAGATAGGATTATGTAACTTGTGTTTTCTCAAGAGGTTTCTGGTCACGCAACCAAAGATTTTTTCCTAAGTTCTATTGAGAAGTTTCCAGAAAGGACACCAAACTGACATCTCCTGCCAGTTCCTGCTAGCTCCTGTATGTTAACTGACAAATTTTCCACTCAGATGGAATTCTTTCAAATATCATTTTGTGTCTGACAGTGCATGGCAGTCTTGTTAGTTTTGTGTTCTGACTTGTCAGTATTTTGTATGTCCGTGTGTGTGTGTGTGTGTGTGTGTGTGTGGTCAGAGTTACTCAAATGTTCCTGGTTTCCATATCTGGCTGTGGGGAGGAAGTCAGACGGCACACCTGTTCTGTTGAACATTCCTCTGTCATCACTGTATTTGGGTCTACCATTTTGAGTCATCGTGACTCTCAGCTCAGCTAGGAGTGTTTTCCTTATCGTAGACCATCGAAACTGGACAAGAAGTATCAAGAATAATGAAGGTAGAACAACTTTATCGTCTTGGTGAACTGCAAGATCGCAATGCCTAAAATGCATGTCATTGATGATGTAAGGAAAGCGGAGTACCCAGAGGAAGCCTAACTTCCTACTTCCTGAGTAGGAGAAGATCCTAAGTAGGAGATGGTCCTGAGTAGCTGGCCAGGGATTCAAACCCAGTGATTGCTGTGAGGCTGCAGCACTGCACCATTGTTTTTCATATTCAGCACAAGGGCCTTGGCCTGTCTTGTCTTGGTGGATAGTATTTAGTTAAGGACAGGGCCAACCAATCCGTCTCCATCCAACCCATCTGCATCCTCTCTGTGGTTTTCCCCTTGTTTCCTGCCAGGCTGTTCCAGCCCCAGCATTCCATCGACTGAGACAGTCACTTTATCTCTTCAAATTAACCTCTGGAACCATAATAAAGATTGCTGTTTCCTTGGGCCTGGTGGGCCTCTCTGAAACTGTATATACCTAGTCTTATCTCTCTGATCCACACTTTGTTGCAAGTTTGCATTCATGTTCCTCAGAAACCCATGAGATTAAGTGTGAGATCCCCAAGGGTCAATTTCAGGCCCACTTCTTTTCGATCTTTGCATGCTCCCCCTTGGGAACATCATCAGGTGGCGCTGCATCAACTTTCATAGTTATGCTTGATGCCTGATAAGCAACTGTACATTGCTGTGTAACCTGGCAACACTCTGGAAATTGATGCTTTTTTAACTGCAGTCTGGACATCAAGTCATGGTTGGCAGCAAATTTCCTACAGATCAATGAGGACAAAACAGGTTTAGTCATTGTTCCTGAAGGTCAGAGATTTTTTTTTTCCTCATCAAAATGACAACTCTCACAAGGTGTAAAAAATCTGATTGTGATTTTTGACGCTGAGCTCAGTTTTATTCCACGTATCAAAATATAATAAAGATGTCTGTCCCAAAGAATAAAATGTTCTGTACAAATAAAATAAAATTTTATTTCAATTTGATTTTCTAAAAATTCAAGCTAAACCTGAAGAATCTGAGAAACTCAGAATTCTCAGATCAAAGTTAAGTCAAAGTCAGATCTGCAGAAACAATAAATAAATCAAAATTCAAGAGAAAGCGTCAGAATCAATTGGAAAATAGTTAGACTTTAAAATTTGGAACAATTATTTTATAACAATAATGACAAATACTAATGCAAGTGCATTTAATACATTTTACTGGCATATTTTCATTTGAATTTTTGTCCATTCAATTTGCAGATATCTACACATACATTCAAACTTTCGAATCTGTTCTGAGTTCCATGTGTATAAAAATCGGAAGTGGTCTTCTCATTACTAAGCGAAACAAGCTTTTATTTTGGTAGGTTACTCAACGGGGTAAGACACGGGGTGACATCTTGCAGGTGCAACTGACAGCCGTGAAGGTAAACTTTATTTCCATTGAGAGAATGAACCCTCGAGGCAACACACATATCTGACTGTCAAAAGAATCCCTAACGATGAAACGTTAACACTGCGTAACCAGATAGTAACACTGCTAGATGCTAAAGCTAAGCTAACGTGAGAGATACCAAGTTACCAAGACGACCGTTTCCGCTAGCTCAAGCAAACGTTAGCTTAGTTGATGGTTGCTGTACGCCACTGTCGGTCAACCATCTATCGCAACAAAATTATACCGTAAATTGTAATTGTACTGTAACAGTAAGACGTCAAAGCATCCATGTTGACCTGACACGTCCAGTCTGTAGTGTTTCTGTTCGGTAGTCCGCTGATTCTGCGTTGTCCATTTATTCTGTCCAACAGTGCGTTTCCCTCGGGTCTCGTTCGGTTTTTCCCGTTCAAAACATCAGTAGTATTTGCTCTGGTGCCAGGAGTGAACGGTAGGAGTTTACATATTAAGCTTTTTTTCTTTTTTTTCTTTCTTTATGTGACTTCATTATAAATGTTACCTACTTCAAGTTGTAAAAGTAGCACTAGCGCTAGCTCCTGTTGCTATTATAATGTTTAAAGTTTGTGGGGCGTCGCTATTTAAGAATAACATATGAAGGCACCAGTACACTGGCTTTTTATTATGTCCGACTAAGCCTCGGACCTTTGTCCCATTTGCATTTATAACTTCAATTCCCTAGGTTTTAAGTCAGCTCGAGCTTTGTTGGGCAACGCACCCCCTTAATGTTGTGCAGAGGTGGCAAAGTGTTTACATTCTCTACTTAAGTAAGAGTAGTTACTTGTGTATCTGTGTGTAAACAAAAAGCTCTGGTAAAAGTACTGATTCAACTCCTTTACTCAAGTAAAGGTAAGAAAGTACAGGTTCTGAAACTTACCTAAGTAAATAATAATAATAATAATAATAATAATAATAATAATAATAATAATAATAATAATAATAATAATAATTTGCCATTAATGGAATAATACATTTGTTGACAATTTTGAAAAAATGAAAAAGTTGTGGCTAATTGATTGACCCTATAGTTGAGGTACTGTGAAATAATCTCCCTCTGAATCCATAATCCACTTTTATATTAAACGACACAACAGCAGAGTTCAAATAGTTCCACTTTCAGCAACAACAAGACATTGTTTTAAACAAAATTTGTATTTTTTGAACACTTTCTTTGATCTGTAGGGAGTAAAAGTAAAAACGTTGTCAGAAAAAAAAATACACATACCTGAAAAGTTCAGTGATGGAATATTTAGACTTTGTTGCTTCCCACCTCTGATTTTGTGTTAATTCAAAGTGGAGCAGAGTTAACAATAATACACAAAGACCCTGCACATTACAAGTAGCGTAATAATCTCTTGCCTCTCAATAACTACGCTGGTGAGACAGATCCGTGTGTCGTCTCCACCCGCAGCCATGGCAACAGACTCATCGCTCCTCAACTCCGAGCTGGAGTTCCAGAAGCAGGAGGAACTCTATCAGCAACTGCTTCTACAGGTGAGTCGTACTTGTGTTGTGTAATTTTCTTTTGTATTTTTAAATGACGTATCTAATGATGTTTGCCATTTGTCAATGAAAGCCACCGTTGGTTTAGTTAGTTCTAAGCTAATGTCTCTGTCTGGAGTTTAGCAGGTTTGGATGTCATAATAATCTATGTTGTGTTAAATGACACTGATTGTTGCCACATGTCAACAGTCCATCAACATATAGCGCAGCAAAGACCTCTTAACCCTTTAGGCGCCATGGTCGCAAAATTGCGACAAGCGTCATTGCTGAATTAAACAGGCCATACTGGCAAATATGGTGCTAAAAATAGTTACCACTTTACACCAGGAGATGGCAGATACCCGTGGCTTCAATCTGAGCAGCATGCGTGGGGGTGTTTATATTCAGATTTTAGAGTATAAAGAAAAAGAAAGCCCGCATCAGTCGAGGAGACGAGGAAGTGGCTGTAGTGGGAGCGAAGAGAGAGAAAGACAGCGAATTTTACCGAGAATACATCGCCGAGAGGTTTGTTCGTTGACGAAGTACTTCGTCAAGTAATGTCTGACTCGGATAACGAAGAGGAATATTCGCACTCTGATGATGATGTTCAGTCGTCCCGTTAGAGTGAAGTCTGCCGGTGCGTCTGTACGCAGCGGCAGCGAGTCGATGCGCCACGACAGTCACCAAGCAGCACATGCTTCGCCTCAGCGTGGCGGGGTGTAGCGGGAGTAATGGGCGAATGAGGATGAGGGGACGTGGTGGTGGGGGAAGCAGGAGTGCTCAAAACACCGCTAATGGTGATGGAGGGCGCGTGAGTGAAAAAAAAATGGGGGAATTAGTGATCAACGTGGTAGAAGCTGTGGGAGGAAACGCCCAGCCAGTGCAGGTGGAAGCAGCAGGGATGTTCGTGGTCTCCCTGTAAATTACAGTGTTGATGGCTGAGTCTGTTTGAGATATGTGGAAAATGATCAAAAGTGGATAAAACATTTTGATGAGCCTGTGAGGTATTGTGGAGACAGGGATCTGACATACAGACCCCTGACATCTGACATAATACAAAAACAAACAAACAAACAAAAATCTACTTCTTTCACAAAGTTTGGGTCATGCTCAAGATTTTTCTCAATTACAGTATGGCTTTATCTCTCACAAATTTGAAGTCACAGCCATTTGAAATCTTGATGTCAAAATTGAGTATTTTCTTGAAAATAATTCTGGCGCTTAAAGGGTTAATATGTAGCAGACCTCACAGAGAAGCCCTGGGTGACCCTATATTTAACAGCAGACTCTATTGAACTAACTGAATGAGGTTCACTGTGTCTTCATGAGATATATATTATTATTATCATCAGCAGTTTTCTTTTATGACAGACGCACGACTATTTTGAGATGCGATTTTCGTGCCTTCACATGTTTCGACGGTCGCTTCCGTCTTCCTCAGAAGGTCACCGGGGTTGGCGGTGTTGTGCAACACGTTCATATCAGCTGGTATCACGGAGGTGTAACCCACCTGTCAAAATCTGAAAGGTGGGTTACAGGACCTTCTGAGGAAGACTGAAGCGAGCGTCGAAACATGTACGGTCGTGGTCAGAAGTTTACATACGCTACATGTCCCTCCACTAAATCTCATGGTAAGTTCAAGCAACTGGGATTAATGCTTTTGAGAAATAAAAAGAAAAGGCAAAAATTCCTCATCATTTGAGATTTATGGATATTTATTTGTAGAACACTGCTTTTTTACATAAGATTACATACACCCACTTGTCTGGCCTATTAAACAGTAAATTGGTTGAAATCAGGTTGTGCAATCATCCATCGATCAATTCATGGAAGCATCCCTTGAGTCCGGTGTTCATTCATGTTGTGTAAAAGCCAAGGTGTAGAAATTATGGGGGTTTAAAAGCAGCTTGACTTTACACACACTGCATTTCGACTTGAGACTTGCAATGGGAGAGTCACAAGAATACAGCCAGAGAGACAAGAGACATCAGTCTTGTGTAAGTCAGGCTCGCCCCTTGGAACCATTTCAAGGCAGCTTGATGTACAAACGGCATCTTTTCAGACAATTGTCCACAAATCTAAGCACCTTGGGAGAACAGCTGTCATGCCACGGCCTGGAAGGAAGCATTAAATGAACTCCAGGGCCACCAAGAAAGCCATCTGCAATGAATTGGCTGCCTCAGAAACAAATGAAAGAAGCCATTACGCAAAGAGAGACACAGAAAAGCTCGGCTGAAGTTTGGGAAAGAGCACCGGGATAAGGATAAAGCCTTCTGGAAGAGTGTCATGTGGTCGGACGAGACAAAAATTGAACTGTTTGGGCCTAATGAACAGCAATACGTTTTCCCGCGAAAGGGTGAAGCCTTTTCATCCCAACAATACCATCCCGACGGTCAAGCATGGTGGAGGAAGTCTCATGTTGTGGTGTTGCTATGCAGTGTCAGGAACTGGTGAACTCCAGAAGATCATTTGCAGATGGCTTTCGTGGTGGTCTTGGAGTTAATTTTCACCTTTCTGACCAAAAGCTTTTCATCTCTGGATGTTAAATTTCCTTTTCCTTCCAGACCGTGGCATGACAGCTGTTCTCCCAAGGTGCTTATATTTGTGGACAATTGTCGGAAAAGATGCCCTCGGTACATCAAGCTGCCTTGAAATGGTTCCAAGAGACGAGCTAACGACGACGACGAGCCTGACTTACGCAAGGCAACAATTCGCTCCCTGATGTCATGGCTGTATTCTTTTGACTCTCCCATTGCAAGTCTCAAGTCGAAATGCAGTGTGTGTAAAGTCAAGCTGCTTTTAAAAAACCCCAGAATTTCTACACCTTGGCTTTTAAACAACACGAATGAACACCAGACTCAAGGGATGCTTCCATGAATTGATCGATGAATGATTGCACAACCTGATTTCAACTAATTTACTGTTAAATAGGCCAGACAAGTGGGTGTATGTGAACTTATGACCCAGTAAAAAAGCAGTGCTCTGCAAAGAAATATCAATAAATCTCAAATGATGAGGAGTTTTTGCCTTTTCTTTTTATTTCCCAAAATCAGTAATCCCAGGGCTTCCTGGGTGCTAGTTTAGTCGTGATACAAGTGTGTAGCTAGAACTTAGCATGAGATTTAGTGTAGGAACATGTCGAGTGTGTGAACTTCTGACCACGACTGTGCATTTGGGGACAAAAATCACATCTCAAAAAAATAGTCATGTGTCTGTAATAAAGCATAAATCCCAACAACAATAATAATAATAATGTATATTTAACTGCAGCAATATTTAGAGTCACAATAAATCCAGGCAACAAAAGCATTTAGCATCACATGTAACACTGACCATGTCACGGCAGTCATGTAAGGCAAATTATCTTTAGTTGTAATCACTTTCTGATAGCTGCAGGCATAAGTGAATGTTGCTTAGTTCTGCACTCAGTGGCATCCACCCACTGCAGGTTCCACAGCCCTGATTTGGCAGGATGAAGCTGTCATTTCACTGATAAATGCTGTGTCTCAATTCAGGGTCTGCGTCCTTGAAGTGCGCATTTTGAAAGGAAGTTGCGTCATCGCACTGCGCGAAGGCTTGTCCCAATTCCCGAGGGTGCTTAGGACGCTCAAAATGCGTACTCGGAAATACGCACTCGTTTCAGCCGATTCGAAGGATGCACCGCTACTATCCTTCGCGTACTTATGTATCCCATGATGCTTTGCGTGCTGCTGCAAAGCATCGTGCGATCTTTGGAAGTCAGCTGAAATTAGCGGCATGTACTGGTAAAGACACTTCATATAAATTTAAGTATTGAAATTTCACATAAAATATGCAGTTTTAACATCGGGTTTTTATTTATTTGAATATCGAACGACATCGTTAGATGGCGAACCAATGGTTAGCTTGATGCTATAAAAACGTCACTTCCGGGGTTGGCCAGCAGGAGGCAACGGCGGTAACGCAACGAGGAAATACCCCGAAGGCGAGACCGTCCCGGGTGGTTACCGGGGAGGCGGGGTTTTGTCCGTCCTTCTAGGCTGGGAACTCGAAGAACGCTTCCTTCAGACGGAGGACACTCGGTCTGAAGGGTGCAGACCCTGAATTGTGACACAGCAAAGCACTGATAGACACTCCCTCCGTTCATGTGACAAACCCACAAAGTTTGCACACAGCTGTTGTAAATCAGGGCAAGCCTGTAAATTAGTGAACACAGGCCTTAAAAACAATCTTGTGTCGTTCATTGCTCCTCACTTTGCTTCTGTCACATTAGTTTAAGTTGCTGGAGTGACCAGATTGAAGATTTGTGATTCATAATATTTTGTTGTTCCTACCATGTGATTTACTGTTGGAGAGTTAGTGTGGTGACTGTAAAAACATTAAAAAAAAAAAAAAAAAAACCCCGGAAAGCCTGTTTTCTGGAGATAAATGTGCTCAGGGTAATAATTTCTGAGAAATCATTGACCAGGGGTCACCATCCTTGTTGAACCTGAGAGCTACTCCATGGTCCTGAGTCATTTGAATGGCAACCAATTTGCTAGACTCTCCTCCTGAAGTAACACACATTCTCAGTTGTATATTATTATTAATGACAGTGATCGATGTGAAGACCTGATCCCGTTCATAGAGGGTTCTCAGTAATTACCCGCACTGACATAACAGCCTTGTGTAAGAGTGAATCCTAGATGCAGCTCAACAAGTTGTGCTATTTTTAGATGTCATGTGGCCCTTGGCCGCGGGCACCGTGTTGGTGACCCCTGTAAGTAGACATTGTAAAAGCTTCACATTCTGTTGAGGTGAGACGCCAACAAGCTTTTTGTTTGTGTTGCGTAGACGATGGGAAACGTGCCGACTGAAAACCCAGACTTCAAAAAAATCCAACCACAGCCTGGTGAGCAACTGCACTCTACGAGTTCCAAAAAAAATTTAAAAAAAATTTTAAAAAAAAACGAAAAAAGAGAAAATACAATTGGACCACTGGACCACCGTGCCCTCCCCACAGGCATGTGCGTGAAGACCGTCTCCGAGCCCGACAAGCAGAAGGTCTTCGTCAACATCTGCCAGTCCAACTCCGTCCCTCACCCGCCGCACATCTCCAGGGAGGAGCTGCTGGAGCTGCTGCAGTCGGACGACCCCAGTGGCTACCGGGTGCCCATGAGCCTCGGCGAGCCGCACACCGAGGTGGACAACAGTAGGTGGCGCCGGGCCAAAACACTCCCTGATCCCCTCCCTGAACAAAGGTCGCTGTCGCTGTCTCACTGTGCTTTATTGACAGCTTCCACAGAATTTTCACCCAAGGCGTCTGAAGTGAACGTTAAGATTTTTTTTTTTGGGATTTTTTTTTGCTAAACGGAGTAATAGATAGATAGATAGATACTTCATTGATCTCCGGGAGAAGTTTGACTGAATTAGTCAAGCTTGGATAAAACACAAACACATGACTTCAAGTTGACGTCTATTTCATGGCCCTGTGGGTCAAACCTCCTTCCTCTAAATGAGTTGTCTCCCCCCTTTGGGCTGTCACAGCGACTCTAAACGCTGGAACTCCCCAAAACCCGTCACTCTTTAGTGCGTGGGTGTGTGGGGGGCGTCACTCTTCTCAGTTGTTGGAATTCTTTTAACTTCCAAGCGGGGAAAAAAAAAAAAGATACTGAAAACTCCACTCCAAAAAGGAATTCTTTCATTTTTCTTCCCCCCTTTTTTCCTTTGTTTTCTCCAAAAACTTCTCTCAACTCTCTGCCCCAGACTCTCAGGGCTGCACGGCGTACGACGTGGTCATCAACCAGGAGTTCTTCCAAAAGTGCCAGGTGAGTCACTGTGGGTTGGAGGAAGGGGGTCGATCCTGTACTTAAACAACGCTAAATCCTATTTACTGTTATTACCGTTATTAATGGTAGAAGATGTAAACAGCAGCCATTTAAGGACAAACATAAAATGAAAAGTTTTAATAATCGGGTCGTTTCTGTCCTTTCGCTATCGCAGCCTCTCCTGAATTCAGTGTAGCGGGGTTGGCGTGTCGTCTAGAGTGCACAGTTTGTTAGACTGTGGGAGGAAGGCGGAGTGACCCGGAGAGAAAGCAGGCAAAAACATTCAAACTCCAAAACCGGATATCGCGATTTTCACGAAAAAAAACAAACCATGAACTTGGGCTTTGTTTTAAACCAGTGGTTCTCCAGTGGTGGGGTCTCGGGAGCCTTTTTTTTTCCTTCATCATGAAGTCGTCTCAAATTTATTTCACGAAAAATAAAAACGCTGGCCTACTTTCTATCATGTCGAGTAAATAAATTATTGAAAATTATTGAATTTTAATTGAATTCAATTGAGTCGTGTGTCCAGCAAAATAAATTTTCCTCTAGAAATATACATATTTTAGAATCCCTTTTTTTTCTTAAAAAAAAAAGGCAAACTGCCCACATAGCCAGGATCCAAGCAAAACAGTTCCGTGACCCACATTCGGGCCGCGACCCACCAGTTGTGAAATGCTGTAAGTAGCGAGTAACAACCTCTCCGACCCCATGAAAAAAAAAACCAACCGCTGCGCCGCCGTGTCGCCTCCAAACAAACTGTAGTTTAGTCAAATAATGTCTCTCGTTTACGAAAGTACCAAATGTTTTTTGTTGTATTTCTCGTTGGAGTGAAAACGTGTAAAGGATAAACTGAAAGGCCACTTGGTAGAGCTGCTCTGCTTGTTTAGGAAAACCCAAACTGACTACTTGAGATGCGTCTGTCTCCTGCAGAAGGACCCCGTGTTCCAGCAGGTCGTCATCCTGGTCTCCGTCGAGGGCTTGGAGAACAAATACAGTCTGGAGCTGAGCAGAGGTAAGCGTGGTAGCAACGCTGTGGTCCTTATTTAGTTTTTGCTACTGTAAACTAACTGTATCTGGCTCGCAGTGGTTGATTAACCCTTTAAGCGCCAGAATTTGTTCAAGAAAATATTCAATTTTGACATCAAGATTTCAAATGGCTGCGACCTGGAATTGGTTTCAGCTAAAGCCATGCTGCAATTGAGAAAAATCTTCAGTAGGACCCAAACTTTGTGAAAGAAGTACATTTTTGTTTGTTTGTTTGTTTTTGTATTATGTCAGATGTCAGGGGTCTGTATGTCAGATCCCTGTCTCCACAATACCCCACAGGCTCATCAAAATGTTTTATCCACTTTTGATAATGTTCCACATATCTCAAACAGACCCAGCCATCATCACTGTAATTTACAGGGTGACCACGAACATCCCTGCTGCTTCCACCTGCACAGGCTGGGCGTTTCCTCCCACAGCTTTCTACCACGTTGATCACTAATTCCCCGCGCCCTCCGTCACCATTAGCGGTGTTTTGAGCACTCCTGCTTCCCCCACCACCACGTCCCCTCATCCTCATTCGCCCATTACTCCCACTACTCCCCGGCCACGCTGAGGCGAAGCAAGCGGTGCTTGGTGACTGTCGTGGCGCATCGACTCGCTGCCGCTGCGTAAAGACGCACCGGCAGACTCGCTCTAATGGGACGACTGAGCATCATCGTCAGACTGCGAATATTCCTCTTCGTTATCTGAGTCAGACATTACTTGACGAAATACTTCGTCAACGAGCAAACCCCTCGGCAATGTATTCTCGGAAAGATGTCTCTCTCTCTCTCTCTCTCTCTCTCTCTCTCTCTCTCTCTCTCTCTCTCTCTCTCTCTCTCTCTCCGCTCCCACTACAACCACTTCCTCGTCTCCTCGACTGAGGCGGCCTTTCTCTCGCTTTATACTCCAAAATCTGAATATAAACACCCCCACAAATGCTGCTCAGATTGAAGCCACAGGTGTCTGCCATCTCCTGGTGTAAAGTGGAAACTACTTTTAGCACCATATTTGCCGCAATGGCCTGTTTAATTCAGCAATGACGCTTGTCACAATTTTGCGACCATGGCGCCTAAAGGGTTAATTTATTTATTTGCATCCGCAGACTGGAAAGTGCTGAAGAACCGAAAGTTTTTGGGGACGCTCGGTGAGCAGAACATCCGGACGAAAAGCAAGCCGGTGATTCAAGAGCTACAGACGGGGTACGTCTGCCTGCCTGTCTGTCTGTCTGTCTGTCTGTCTGTCTGCCTGCCTGTCTGCCTGCCTGTCTGTCTGTCTGTCTGTCTGCCTGTCTGTCTGAATGCGCTGTCTGGTCATAGAAGAGGCTGTTGTTTTTTTGTTTTTTTTTTATATATGTATATGTACAGTATATTAGAATGATTGATGTGCATTTGACACACAGTGGGGCCAAAATTGCAAAACATTTGCACAAAGTCTCATGCCAGCGTTGAACGTGAAAAAAATCTTCCTCCAGATATAACAGACAAGTTGTGCCTCAACACTGAATATGGAACAAGCGACACTTACTATAAAATAAATAATTTTATGTTGCA
This sequence comes from Thamnaconus septentrionalis, assembly GCA_009823395.1. Taxonomy (NCBI): domain Eukaryota; kingdom Metazoa; phylum Chordata; class Actinopteri; order Tetraodontiformes; family Monacanthidae; genus Thamnaconus; species Thamnaconus septentrionalis. The sequence continues at coordinate 3,225,477 of CM020515.1, read as the reverse complement.
CACATGCAAAATTGAGTTTCAAATTTAAAAAAAAGACAAATCGAAATGAATACAATGTAAATAAAACTGTATGCCTCTTTTTTTTTATTTGCAGCCTTCTGATTTAAATTTCAACGGTAACATTTGTCCACAGGCTAATAATAAGTTTAAACATAAAATAGCAATAATAAACCAATTGACGCAACCATTCCAGCCCCTGCCATGGAGTAGCAAGAAAAATAAAGCAAATGTTCTTGATAGTCTGTGAAAGTAAATAGTCTGCCAAATAACCAGCCAAGCATTCTGGGATTTGTAGTATTAGCGGTACATGTGCTAGCAGTCATTTGATATTGCCTCGCGGGCCAGAGTTTGACACCTGTGCTCTACGCCAAGTCTAAAAAAATTTTTTATTAAATTTAAATGTAGGTACTATAAGATACCGTAATAGTAGTAATCCTCATTAACACTGCTGAATCAAAAATTAGAATTGAAATTGAAATCAGCGGAAAAGTTCAGCGTGGAAGTGCATTCTAATCCAACGTCCCAGATGTGGGATGTTGGATTAGAATGCACCTCCACGCTGAACTTCTCCACTTTTCAACAGTTCAGCAGCAATGTGTTTCAAGGAGAATCCGTTTCATGTTTAGCAGGATTTGACGAGCTCCGCGTGTCTCCTCTGTCACGCCAGGTCCAGTTAAACTGTTCATGTTCGCTGCGTTTTCCGAACCAGAAGAAGCAGCAGCCTGTGGCCAATAGGGTCTCTCGATGGAAAACCCACTGACCGGGATAACAATACTTTGTCTACAATAGCACTTTTCACAACATATGGAAACACAGCAAACAAAGCCCATTGGCAGAGAAGGGCAGTGAATCAAGCCAAGTGTTACAGCCCCCTCCCTCCGTCCCATTTGCCCCTTTTCCAGTTTGTGCTAACCCAGGTGTGCCAACGCCACAGACCAATTGGCGCCCTGTCTGTCCTGTCGGACCAGTCACACACACGCCAATGGCAGGACAGAATCCTATTTAGTGCTTTGCCTCCCTTTCCAATGGCCCGACTGAACACAAATTGTTGCAACCTGGCTCGTTGTTAGAAGGGAAGAGGAGTTGGACCATAAACAAACGAAAAGAGGTGAGGCAGAACTACAACCTAAAGTGACCACTCGGTGCTGTTAAATCAATGATTATCACCAAAAAGAGACTCTTAAAAAAAAAAAAAACAAGCTCTAGCTGTCTAGAATGAAAAATGCCAAAAATGGGAAACGAAAGCCTTGCTGTGTAATCCATAAACCAAAATTACAGAAACCACACACCTGCACCTTTTATTTGATTTCTGGCCCCTCCAGGGCAGCGACACACGATTCCCCGCACTGAAAGCTTTGTAGATCTGTGTCTCTCGCTGCTCGCTTCCTCGTATTTCCCGCATCCCGCGGAAAACAGTCGCTGCTGAGCCTCACTTCCTCGGTTTGCCGGTGCGGGAGTTTACGAAACCGTCACAATTTAAACTGTTGGACCGCCTTATTTTCTAGTATCGTGCTGACGATCCGCGTGTTAGTTTAATGAAGAGTCCTAGGAGAAGAATGCTGATTTTATCTTTAGTATGCAAATTCAGAATACAAGTATACAGAGCTCTGGGTCGAGTTCAAGCCTAACATCAACAAGTGCTATCAGGTCCTGAAGTCTGACTGACTCTTGTCCCCTGGTCAGCCTTTATAGATGGAGAAGATCCAGTTGTTCTTGCTTGTACGTCCTCCTCTGATTGGCTGTCTGGTCTCCGCACCCCAGTCTCATTGGATGTTGCCGCTGCCTTTGTTCCCAGATGTAGGCTGAGGTCCGAGGTAAAGAGAGGCTGCATCCTCTCTCGGCCTGGTACTGCGGGTCACCTAAGGTCACCGTTTTACGATGGGCGCATTCCTGTCTCTTCTCTTAGGTATCACGTTACTCTGCACAGAATCTTCTAGAGTATATTAAGCATAGATTGCCCATCTTTAAGAATACATTGACTTATTTAAACATATGATTATATAATTATGCATATTTATATCAGTGAGTACATAATTAGGCACAAGCATCAAGATTAAATGTAATATTCCCTTCAAAACACTTACCGTCGGGAAGGCTTCACCCTTTAGCAGCAGATTACCGGCTAATCCAGCTTCATAGGGACCCAGCGTGGGCTGAGTTACGGCCGCAAGGCGGACCGAAGGTCCCCGGACGTTTTTTTTGCCCTCCTTTTGTACTGACCGTGTTACTGTTTTGTATTTTCGCGAGACATTTTAAAGCAGCTCTAGGTAACTTGAGCTTGCTACGAGTTTGCTCCGACAATAACGTCGTAGCAAACGTTCAACACTTTTATTACTTCGTCTTTCATCGAGGTTACTTATTGGGTTCCATTCCGTCATTTTACAATCTTATGTATTTGTAATAGTAGTATGTAAGACCGCCCCGAAATAAACGTGTGACATTGCCGTAAAGTGGTTCGTCCGGCGTGTCGGGTCGCGCTTGAAAAAAGTTACGCAGTGCAGTTACAGCCTAGACACAACCCCCCTCTCGCTGCCGAGGCGGCACCATTGATCCTATTAATCGTTTATCTACCGCTTTACTGAGTTTGGAATCATCATTTTATGGTCGAAAAGTTAGCTAGAGCTGCTTTAATAGGGCTTAGAATGATTTCGCTTCATACCGTTGACTTGTATCAAAACACTGTCCTAGCAGAGAAAATATGGACGCTGAAACGATCACTTGAGTCATAGGGCGCCCGCCCCGCCCCACCCTCCCTTCATGATCTCCTCTCCCTTGAATTCATCAAAAGTCACTGAAGTGACCTGCGGCCGTTTCTCTGGAAGCAAATGAAGGCGTGACCGACTGTTGTTAAAATGCAGAGGAGGTGAGAGAAGTGTGATTTTTGCGGTCCGTGTGCAAAGTAACGGCGAACTACTTCGACTTGGACGAGAGTTCCGAGAGGGAGAGAGTTTTTTTCCCGTTCTTTTTCCCCGTGGGACTCCACAGGTAAAAAGCTCAGTAATGCTGCCGAGGGCCTGAAATCACAGCTGGCTCCGTTTAGGAGTGGCTGAAGTGCAGCTGATTAATCCTTCACATGTTCTGGCAAAGTAATGAACCTTAAAACTGAAGCAGTTGCAGGAGGAGGAGAAGAATTATGATATGGTGAAAACATGGGCTTGAATGCCAAGTGAAAGTGAACAAAAGCTTTTTTCTTTAGTTTACTTGGAATCTGCAAATTTGACAGGGCTTCCTCACTGCTATTGAACCGTTCCTGAACATCATATCGCAACAACATAATATCACAATCATATGGGAAGAAATTTTAAGGAAGCAAAGTTAATAAAACAGAAAAATCAAGTGACCTATTCAAAAAGGAGTGAGTAGAAGCACAGCTCCTTGTTGAAATGACTCTTTGAAAAAAATGGATGAGATAAAGCTATTTTATGACTTGCTTACTGTTAATATAATTTCTTCAACTTCTGCAAGCCGGATTAAAAAGCTTAACGGGGCCCAAATATGGCCCCTGGGCCGCAGGTTTGCCCATGCCTGGTCTTGTCTGTCTTCTTCTTTTGTCCTCTTTTCTTCCTGTTATGAGAGTGTGTCTGTTGTGAAATGCTGTTGCCATAGCTCCCCTTGGTTGTGTTGCGTGAACAGTGTGTTAACTGTGTTCACCCTGAATGCGTGTATGTGTTCATTTTTTTTTTTTTTTTCCTGATGCAGCGAGAGCTCCGCGGTCTCGACGGCTGCAGCCAAAAGGTGAACACTTCAAGATTCTTTAACCCCTGAACTGAATTGAATTTGTATTGCATTCCTTTATTGTCCTTTATTCTGCAGTACAACAAAATTTAAAAGTGCCTTTTGGTGCATACAGTAAATTAAATTGAAAAGCAAGAAAAATAACATAATAGTAAAACATAACTAATGAAAGCATGATAAACTGCTGAATGAACTTCTCACCTGCTGAGTGCTTCCTCCTTTCACTTGCTGCTGTCTCACTCCTCCTCCTCCTCTCCGTCCTCCTCCTCCTCAGACCTGAGTTCAGTCTGCTTGTAGAGCCCCCTGCTGGCGACCCCGAGTACCTCATTGCAGAAATCAAACTTCCGGGCGTGGTGAGACACACACACACACACACACACACACACACACACACACACACACACACACACTCTGTTATCATTGTGTAACTTTATTGACATGACTGGTCTGCTTTCACTATGGCACATAAAAAAAAACAACATGTTTCTAGAAAGCAAAGAAAACCAACTTCTGCGTTTAAAGCAAGATACTAAACTTAATACTAAACAAAATGTAATTTATTTTTTCATTAAGTCACACCCTTTGTAAAATTCCCAAGTGTCAGAAAACATTTTACCACCAATAGCCACAACAGCGATCTGAACTGTGGGCGAATTTCCCTGGATATTTCCCGTTTTCCATTCTCTGCCCTTCAAAGTCAAGCGGGTCGAGAAGTTCGTTTTGGCTTCACTGAATCTCCTGAGCTGCAGCGTTTTACCTGCTCCTGGCGTTAAAGCACGTTCGAGTGCTCTTCGAAAAGAAACTATTATATATAAATTAGAAAGACAAATCAAAACAGACGGTTTAAAGTTCCAGGGTCAAATATTTGGACATTTTGAAGAGCGACATCAAGTGGTTACATTTTAGATTGCAGCGCTCACTGACTCACCCTCCCTCTCCTGAGCTTGCCAGTGAACTACGGTGGCCTGCGCACCCAAACCTGGATACCATGTCCACCTTCTTCTTATTCTTCTTCTTCTTGGTTGGTTTATTTGAGGACGCCAGCGTTCACCCTAAATACGCAAAGCGCTGACCGGCAGCTAGATTGTCCACACCAGGCTTCCTTAGAAATATGGTGGTGCAAGATGGAAGCTAACTGGGAGCAAGAGCCTTATTGATCTGTGGATATTCTTATATATATGACAACCATTCTAAGGGTAGGAAAACCAAATGACTGTCATTGTACTGCGAGTATACACTTTTGTTAATGTATTTATGGGCTGTACGTTAAACTTTTACCAATATGAAAATCATAAATCAAGTTGTTAATTTTTTGGTTCACTATCACTGGTTGAGTTAAGATGCTGGCGCTTTTTCAAGCTTGGATCTGGCTCTAAACACCCCCCTCCTCCCCTCTCTGGCGCAGGTGTCGTCCCGCTCTCTGGTTCTGGATGTCGGTGAGGACCGGCTGGTGCTGTCGGCCCGGCCCTCGCTTTACCACTTGGATGTCTTCCATCCCTTCCTCGTCGAGCAGCAGAGCAGCGTGGCCCAGTACAACAGCAACACCCAGGTACCACGTGGATTGGAGTACGCGTTGCGACCGTGTTATCGTAGACAGGATTCTACCTTTCGCAATAGACACAGGAACGCCTCTGGAGTCAGTCAGTCAACCCTCCCTGGTGACTGGTTTTCATGACTAGCATAATTAGGGACTGCGCCCAGTGATAAGAGCAGCTCTGGAACAGAGCAGGTCTATCCCCAGGGCAAAGATCCAATTCTATTTGTAATGTTTATCACTATTATTATTATTAACAATTTGCACATTGACCTTCTGAACATACTCCGAACCTCACCAAAATGCAGGACAGAAGTGGTGAGAAATTTCATAAAATGAAGCGAAAATGGCAAAATTCTGCCTCTCGACACAAGGGACAAAAACCCACACCTTCCTCGCCTCAGGACCTCCATTTAAAACCCTTTTTTTGTCCATGACAAACAGGAAGTGACCCATTTCCATTTGTTATTCAATTTTAAAAAAAAAACTCAACTAATTTTTAAAAACGCAAAAGTCAACAACTGTAGTAGTACTTTAGTATTAAGCAGACAAGACCTTGATTTTTAATAAAACTTTTTCATGAGTTTAATTGTTTGCATGTCGGAAGGGGTCGATAGGTGTTAAGGGTAGGTGAATTATATATTATAATGATAGAGTGGCATATTTTTGCATTCCATTCTTTGCAACTCATTATATTTTATTATATTATGTTATATTATATTACATTATATTATATTACATAGTATTGTATAGTACTACTGCATAACACTTAAATCACCCTCATCCGTACTTGCTTTTTTTTTAAAAATCTTTTTAACTTGTATTTCAGTATATTTGTAATACGTATATTTAACTTGACACTTTTCAACTTCTCTTTTTTTACACTATCTTTATTCCTCGTAAAGCACAAACACATCGGGTTCAGCCACACCAACATTTCACTGCCATGTAACGTGACTTGTGACAATTACTTGAGTGAACAGAAAACAAAATTCCAAACACACAATTTACCCGCTTGCAACATGTAAATGTAATTGTACTCCAAACCTCAGCACACATCTGCATCATCAATCCTACCAACATGCTGACCACCTTTTTTCCCCTTTCCCCAGATCCTTACAGTCACCATGCCTGTGCTGTCCACATGATGCTGCTCAATGGTGCCCTAATTTATTTTTTCATACAAGCCTGCTGAGAATATTAAAACAGTTTTTTATATAAAGCCACCTCTCTGCCTTTGTCTCGATTTATTGTCGCTGGTGATATTTTTGTATTTATCTTCAGTCATCCAAATTATTTTTTTTTTTTCAAAGTGTTAGAGAAAGATAAAAATGCTTTTATATTTTATCCCATGATATGCTTAAAGATGCGTTTAATATCTCGCGATATGTTCATGAATGATGTACTTATAAATGCTGCAAATGAAATGTAATGGCCGCAGCGTTGGAGCCGACATTCCACAGGAGAAAGGGAGGAATTGGAATTCACCCCAAGTCTTCCTCGTGATAACGAAAAGAGGAACGTGGGAGGAGAAGAAGAAGAAGATGGTGTAGCAAAAACAGGTCCCAGCTGGGACCTGTTTTTGCCAGACTCCGCTCCACAGCAGAAACAACATTTTTTTGATACTAACGTCTAATGTCTCATCACCCAACCTTATACTAACCCAACCCATGTAACCAGAAACCGCCCTAATGGTAATAAAAACGAGGCTGGCATACGGAGGCGCTTCGGAGTGGGGTGGATGGACAGTCACTGATGTCGCCGCTCTCCTCGCGAGGAAGACATCCTGGCTCCTGTGTGTTTCTTTTGTACTTGGTAGGTTTGAACCTGACACAAAGCAAGGGAAAAAATTAGTCTTGTCACTTGTGCAGGCTTTCCACTGTCAATACAGTTTGAATGTAAAAAAAAATGCACAAGTGTGTACGTCGGAAGTGCCGCACGGCCCCCTTTCCTGTGAATTGGAAACCTCCACATTTCATGGAAGGAGTGACCGGGTGCGGGCGTCACTCTTCTATTTGTGGACCCTCTCTCTCTCTGTCCGTCCGTCTGTCTGTCTGTCTGTCTGTCGCTGCCCTTCCTCACCTCTCTTTCATCCCTCCGGTCTCCCCTTGGCTGGGCGGCCACACGTTTGGCTCGCCCCGCGACCGCCGCATTTCTTCCTTAGGTCACTGAAGGTGAAAGAGGTCGGAGGTCGGAGGACAAATTCCACTTTTTTTTTTTTTAAACGTACTTATTCATTTGTTTTGCAGCACACAGTGCGGACAGATTGCCCGTTTTAATTTTGCTCTGCAAATTAGTGTTGCTGCTCACTTTGAAATATATTCATTAGTGCTTATTGCCTTTGGAATGCAATTAGTCACTTCCTGATGCAGTGGGAAAAGGATGTTGAAAATGTCAGTCAATTAAAGCTAAGTGAGTCCATGCGACGGAGCGCTCCCAGTGACCTGTGAGATATGGGTGTTCATGTTACGAGCTGCAGCTTATAAAAAATTTTCCTTCGATTTGATTCATCGACTATTTGAATGCGCAAGCGCAAGTTGCGAAAATGTGAAAAAAAAAAAAAACGTTGGTGGAAGTGAATGCGTCCCAATGCAGCGATGCTGCCCGGTGCACTTGAATGCAACCCGCCGCCAGGTTGCATTCAAACGTAAACTCCTATCCACTCGTGTTATAAAACTGGGTTGCACGCGTGTGACCTTGCCAGGCATCTGCCTGCGGAGATCTCCGAGTCTCAGCGATTAATTCCCGTGGATATGGAGGGCGTTCCGTCCGCTCCGTCAGGTTCACACTCGCCCTGCAAGAAGAACCGTCACCGAGACTCCGACTCCCAAAGTGGTTGCACGAGCCTGATTGATGAATTTCTTTAGCCAAATTTGCTACAAAAAAAAAAAAAAAAAATCTACCAGCAATATTTCATTCTTGCATGTCCATGGATTTCAGGAGGGAGTACTTTGAGGGAACCCCAAGGCCGAAAGACGGTAAAAACCATATCATCCAATCCATCGTAGTGACAGACTTGATCTAATCCCGAAACAATTTTCTACATCTCATAAAATCCCAAGAAGTCAGTAATGCGGAGTGTTTACACTTACATAGAGTAATAAACAAAAAAGGGCTACAGGCAAGTGAAATGATCTTGCGCTGCTGTTCGGTGTTGAGCAACTAAACGAGGAGAGCGGAATGAACGAGCTGAGCCTGAAGGCCTCTGGCAGATGATTCCAGCAAACCGAGAAGCCGTTCGCATTTTGTCTGCGTTTGTCCCAGTGATTTCAGCCCTCTCCGTATGCTGTGCATTACTGCAACTCTGGCAGTGTGTTGACAGCATAGAGACCTACAGGGCTGACCGACGACCCTGAGGACGGTTGTTTCTCTTGTGTCTGTTGGTGTTGCGCACTGACATGTTGTCCAATAAGCCCAACCACAAAACCAGAAAAAAAAAAAAAAAAAAAAAAACATACCAGGTGTTTCTTTCCCCTCCACACCTCTATCTCTCTGCCAGCGCTCCCCTTCCATCCCTCTCTCTTTGTGCCCCCCCCCCCACACACACACACACACACACCTCCACTCCTCCCATCTGTGGCACCCCTCCATTTGTTCAGTGAAGTCATCTGCATATTCTCCCTAATCCTACGAGGTACTCATCTTTCTGCCTCCGCCTAATCCGCCCATGGCCCCCTGCCCTGAACGCGGCACACACACACACACACACACACACACAATCTGCACATTTGTGCGCTCACAGACATTTGTGCACAGTTATTCTTGTATCGTATGCTCGAACATTCAGTCATTCTCGCAGTCATTCAGAGGGCACGCACACACACACACACACACACCTCTTTATAAAACTCCCCTGCGCCCATACGTTCACCACTCCGCGTGTCTCTCACACCACTTGTGACGCCACACCTTCTCACAGGTGAGTCCATCGCCGTCTGTTGCTGTGGCACAGCGACTTATTGTCAGTTGAGTTGTAAGACATGAAGGTTGAAGGAAGCTGATCTGAGAATGCTTTAGCGTTACATTTTTGGGGTATTGGGTTGGGTTTCGTTCACTTCTACGACTCCTCACTTGGTTGTTTATTCCAGTCACCGTTTGACCAATTAGCCAATCAGTGACCCTGACAGATATCGGGTTAACGCAGCGGGACAAAGTCACCGTGCGTGCATGAGCATGTGCTTGAAGGATTTCAGACAGTGTATGTGCCAGTTGAATTTTAACCCATTGCACAGCAGCAGCACATTACATTATCAATAATCATGACGTCTGTGATAGGTGTTAAACAGTACAACAATTAATCGTCCCCCTTGATTCAATATTTAAGTCATTTTAGTATACAAACAAAGTCCAACAATCAAATCACTCCTACGGTTTTGGGTTTTGATTTGTTTGTTGGCTTCTCATTAATTGTCATTCTTTAAAAGTGCCGTGTTTTACATAAAAGAGATGAAGAGAGCTTTCAATGTCTGTCATCCTCACGCGCGCTGAATCTGATGACTCACCCTGAAAAATACAACAAATTTAAACTTATCACCACATTCACAGCTCCACGTTTATACCAAAGTTAAAAAAAGAAAAGTGAAGAAGTACAGATATGTATTAAAAATGTAAATAATTTCTGTTGTATTGTACAAACAGAAAATTAGTATTGGATGTGGCCAAAGCCTCTGCTTATATCTGAAGAATCATCAATCAGTTTAAGGCTAGTGCTAAAAGTTTAAATAAAGAGCATTCAAACGTCCAAGATTCTTAAGCTAGCATGAAGTTCCATCATCAACAGGCTGAAAGATTCTTGGTCAACGCCATCAACAGCAGCAAACCTACGTTACCTAGCGCACTTTTTGTGTATTAATGACATCCAGCTGTTTGGAAGCTGGCTAACTGGGCAATTCAAACAGCACACGTCTTGTGAACCATCTGGTATTCTTTCTAGTAATCGACTGTCAGTTCGTTGTTGTCTTGACACGGTCTCACAGATGCTAACAGTGCAACAGACGTGCTAAATTTAGCAGAAGTAGCTGCTAACAACCTGTCAATAATCACAAATGCAAGTGTGTGTGTGTGTGTGTGTTGGTGCTCCGGTGTGTCTTTGTTGTTGCCTGGCAGTAGTTTACAATGTTGTTCCATCAGAGACTTAACTGTTGTGAACTTGTGCTCTGGACTATATTTTATCTGTCCAGCCATGTTATCAAACTATTTGAATTAATCAAGTTAGCTATT